>APFE030006269.1:0-85010 GCA_000404065.3 Pinus taeda
GAGTACTGGGATGAACAATGTAAATCACTGAGACAATAGCTGTAGGAGGTGACGTCGAACTTTTTTCTGAAACCACAGACAGTCTGTATCTGTCTCCATGCTACTGCCTCCTCCTTAGTAGATAACCCAAACTGACCCTTATATTGTCCCCTGGGTAACCATAAAAGAGGAAATTTAAACTTGTAGCCTATCCAACTCTCAGCGCTGTGTTGCATGCATTTAATATAAAAAGGTACCCTTGTAAGTGCTACCTGCAAATTTACTGGATTGTAAGGATGATATTATTTCCTTTCTTTGGGGCAGTTTTCCCAAAAGAGATTATTTGCTCTAACGACCAAGGGCACTTTGGTTCTCAAATAGTGCTGACAGTCCTTCAGGATTGTTGCTTGCAATTGTCTGAGATGATTTTTCATATCCGCATTCTTTATCAATGCTTGGTGCTGTACAATAAAAGTAGCTGCACTATGTGGTTCAGCCCTAATCCACAGAAGACAATTTTGTTCATTATGTTGGGCTGAGACGAAGGCATTCTGCCATGTGAGCTGGTTGGCTAAGAAGGAAATGAAGGCTCTCAGCTGTATGTCACCAACCACAGGTAACATATTCTTGTCCCTTTCTTCAGATACTGCTTCGTTGTGTAGGTAAAGCTCACATAGCAGGTTTTGGTCATTATTAGGTGCCTCTGCAAAAGTTTGCATAAACTGTTCTGCTGTGACCACCTAATAGGGTCTCCCTTCTCTTACAGCTTTTATTTGCAAGTATGTCAATCTCTCCCTTAAAAATGTTGCATAATTAAAAGATGGCTTCCTCATAGCCAGTATTCTTTGAAATAATCCGAACATCTGGGTCATTCTAGTTTTCAACTCTGAGATTTCTTTATATTAAGCCCTACATTGCTCAATTGCTTCCCAATTTCTGTATGCGTGATTAAACCAGGTCCCTTTCTGCTGTTCAAATGCTTTACCCTTTGACTGCTCATACTCTTTACACCATTTTCCTTTCAAAGCCTGAAAGCTTTCTGTTTCTATACATGCATCATTAACATAGGGAGACTCTGTTTGTGTGTAAGCATCAGTAAGAAAAGTTTGTTCTGTTGGAGTAGGCTGGAATACTCCCTCATCTTTTTCTTCGTTTGCAGCTAGTATCTCATCCTGTTGCTGTCCTGATTCACTGTGTGCTGTGGTAACTGGGGTAGGCCGGGGTAGGTTTGTATCTTCTTGCTCCTTTGCTGATTTCTGTGTAAAAATTTCCTCCATAATAATTTGGGTGAGCCGTGGTGAGTCTATATTTTCTCCTGCTTTTGTCTCTGCTAGGGGACTTACTGGTTCTTGTGTTACGGTAAGTTCCCTAATTTGATCTTTCCCTTCCAGATAGCCTGTTGGTTCTTGTGTAACAACAGGTTCTTCTGTGTGCACTTTCTCTTGGGAGCCTGTTGGTTCTTGTGTAACAACAGGTCCTTCCATTCTAGCAGAGGGTTGTGATATTTCTGTCTGTGCAGCAGCAGGTCTTTCCGTGTCATCTGCAACAGTGGCAACATTCTCTCTTGGTTCCGCCACTATCTTGTATCCTGCTTGGGTATATATTTCGCCACAAGTGGCGCACATATACTCATTGTCTTCACTTTTCTCTGCTATTGAGGCTACTCGCGCTACAACATGCAGGCTGAATTCCTTTTGATATGCTTCTTTAATCCTTATTATATCCTCTTGATAATCCTGAATCTGTAATCTTAGGAATTCAATTTCCTCTTGCAAGGCAGATATAGTGGGCTGATCTTGCGGGGCAGTAGGCTCCAGTGGAGGCAGGGGTTGCATTTCATCATCCTGGTCAATATTCCCCATAGGTGGTTCTTGTGTATCACTTGGGGGCTTGGCTGGTTCTTGTGTTACAGCCATTCGATCCTTATTATCTTGGGTGTCGGCAGCTGGTTCTTGTGTATCAGCTACCTTAACATATGATGTCACGAAGCTATGAATGTTCTGCATTTCCACTTCCGAGGGTGAAAGGGATGGACTTTGGGGGCGAGTGGGGGTACGAATTTTTAAAGTAATGGGTGGTGAACTAGGGGGATTCGGAATTTTGGCTACTAACGATGACCGGGTTCTTCGTTTTGGTAGGAAAGCCGTAAATGTGGGCATTTTCCTTTTCAGGTCAATTTTAGAGGTAGTAGCCGGAGCAGCAGATGTTTTGGCTGAAACCCTGGTTTTTCTTCTTTTTGGTTGGGTTTCCTTTGTCTGACGCTTCTTTCTCTTAAGTAGGGAAATGGGGATATCATCGTCAGAGTCATCGGTAGAAATGTGGAGTATGGGGGTGGAAGGACTGGCCTTTTTGGGGGATGGGGTTGTTTCTGCGGTTACTTCTGCTGCTTGTTCGTTTTCAGTAGTTTGCAGAGATGTTTGATGGGCTTGTTCGGGAATGCGTTCTGCCTGCTGAGGGTTTTGCAGGGGGATTTGCTCGGGCATATCCTCTACTTGCTGAGGGGGTTCATCTTCTGGTTGGGGAATTTCAGCTTCCTGCGGGGGATGAATGGGGGGTGGCAGGTTATTTAAGGCCAGGCCTCTATTAATGAGCAATTGGATTAACCGGTGGTGTTTTAGGGACAGAAGTGGGTGCTTCGCATTAACAACATATCGTGACATATTCTTAAGACAACCCAATAAATAATATGGCATATTTATCAATTGACCATTTCTTAAGTGATTTAACAGCATGAAATCGTGCTGGTAGATTACCTGGTAGCGGCCCTCGCACGTCAGGTATTGTTTGACGAATTTGGCAATTCTTGGCCATGGTGGAGGTAATGACCGCAGTGCTACTCCTCTGCCCTTAGGTTCTATCTGCTCGCCTGGTCGTAAGAAATCCTGCTGCGCATTGAGAATCAAATGCTTCCTGCTGAACCATCTTATACCGTTAGTTGGTAGCCCAGTGGCTTGAGCTATTACTTCCTCTGTAACTGGAATTTGAATTCCCTGCACGACAGAGAATCCCTCTCTTAAGTTGCGTACGAATTCCAGGACTTGTTGCTCGTTAAAGTCCGGAAGTCTCCTGAAATATTCTATCCAGCCTACTTGCAAGAATATCTGTTAAATGTCCAGATAAAGTTCCAGGACTGCTGTCGATGCGGGTTCATATGTGATAAGAGGTCCACCCATGGTTGTTGCTTAGTAAATTTCCAAGTTCAGAGCCGAGCTCCCGATTTCAGATCAGAGTAAAGCGTCACAAATGGTAGCATGCAGCGATAGGGTGACTTTTACATATTACCGGGAGAATTAAGGGTGGCGGCAGTTGGCGTGGTATATCATTATTGGAATTGCTTTGGTACTCCCCCCTCTACGTGTGAGCAATTTGATTGGAAATATAACTAATTGATGGTCCTATCAGCTTTCACCGCATTATCTATTATTTAATGCCCATTGATAAACGTGCGTACCTTGTATTTTACCTTTTTTGATTGCTGTGTCAAAATGTCTTATCTTGTCTTCCGTTGAGTCACAATGATTACCACGGATTTGAAGGTGTGGGAATATCGGTAATTTGTAATGATAATGACGGGAATGATATTCAGATGTCATAGTCGTCATAAGGACTGGTATCTTTTATCGTAATTTATTGCTTGGGGCTACAGTGATAACTCTCGTTCTCATGAGTGAATTTAACCGGGAAAGAGTATTTTGTGTCTGGGAAACAGTATTGGAACACCAAAATTGGTGTTTGGTGATAGGGAATTACCGGAAAGAAAAAGTTGTGAGGATGGGAAATGTACTAGAGTGATGGGAGTCAGGAAATGATGCTGCACTTACGGGAATGATATTGCGGAAATGGGAATGATGTTTTGGATAGCAGGGGGTGGTGTTGCAGCAACGGAAAATAATGTTGCAATACAAGAAATGGTGTTGCAGCAACGGGGATGGTGTTGCAGCAACGGAATGTGGTGTTGCAGCAATAGGGAATTCTACGTTCGCGCATTAATCTCTTCGAAACTTCTTGTCTTCCGGCTTCCTAAAATCTGCAAAATACTGAAATATAATATCGTAATCCTTGACAGGATTTATTAGTTTCTTAAAAACATAATATATATCCTAAAAAAAATTGCATAAGTAATAAAAATTCAAGTGCTTTGAGGGGTAGCAAGTTCCCCTGGAAAGGAATACTGTTTTATTGCCATGCAGGTGGTTTTAAAATCTTCCTTAGAAACCGGCCGCTAGTATAACTGAAGTTGGTATCCATTTACTAACAGTGGTGTTCTGCTCCCATCAATTGTTAAAAGTCTGACCGTCCCGTTTGGGAAAAACAGCATCCACTTCATATGGTCCTAACCACCTTGTTCTTAATTTGCCCTGAAAGTTCTCAAAACGAGAATCATAAAGTAGAGCCCAATTACCTTTCTGGAACTGCTTCTGCTTGATGGTTTTGTCATGCCATTTTCTTCTTTGGTGCTGTATCATCATTGTTTGATGGACGGCTTCCAGTCTTTTCTCGTCCAATTCCTGGAGCTGCTGCAACCTGGATGTTTGTGCATCAGTTAAATCCAGGTCAACAGCTAAGGCAGTTCTCAGGGTTTTGATTTCAAATTCTACAGGGAAAATGGCATTCTTTCCAAAGACTAACTCATAGGGTGAAAAGCCTGTTGTATTTCTCCAAGTAGTTCTATAGGCCCATAAGGCTTCAGGTAATCTCTGAAACTAGTCCTTTCTGTTCTCCTTTATCGTTTTTGTCAAGATGGCTTCAATGACCTTGTTAGTACTTTCCACCTGCTCGTTTGCTTGGGGGTGGTATGGTGTAGTCATTTTGTGATTGATATGATATTTCTGGAGTGTGTCTTTGAAGCCATGGGAATTAAAAGGAGGTCCTCCATCGGTGACTAATTCTCTGGGTAATCCAAATCTAACAAAGATTTCTTCAAATAAGAATGTTAATACTGCTTCTTCATTAGCTTTAATGAGTGCTTTGGCCTCTATCCATTTAGTCATATAGTCTGTGCATACTAATATGTATACTCTTTGATTAGATGGAGGATTAATAGGACCTACAAAATCTAATGCCCATTTCTCAAAAGTTTCAAGGGTTACCTGGGGATTGAGTGGCATTTCATCTCTGTGGTTAGGCTGGCCCATTCTTTGACAGCTGTCACATGCCTTCACATACTTTCTGGCATCTTTGAACAGTGATGGCCAGCAATATCCCATTATGAGTACCTTGTGTGCTGTTCTTTTGTCTGCAAAGTGTCCTCCACAAGGGTCATCGTGACAAGCTTTTAGTACATCATAGATCTCATCCTCCCCAACACATCTCCGGATTTCTTGATCTATCCCTGTGTGAAACAGACATCCGCTTATCCAGCTATACCTAGCGCTTTGCTGAATGATTTTCCTTTTTTCTCTGTGCGATAGGTGTGATGGTAACTTTCCTGCAACTAAGTAGTTAGCAATATCTGCATACCAAGGTGAGTGGGCAGAAACTGCAAATAGATACTCATCGAGAAAAGAATCATCTACTGGAATATTTTCATTAGTTTTTAACCGAGAAAGAAACTCAGCAACTACATTTTCCTTTCCTGGTCTATCCACAATTGTGATATTGAATTCCTGCAATAATAGTAGCCATCTAGTAACTCGAGCATTTGTAACATATTTATTCATTAAATATTTGATGGCCGAATGGTCAGTATGCACAAAAGTAGTATAACCAGTGATGTAGTGCCTAAATTTATTGATAGCGTAGATAACTGCTAGAAATTATTTCTCAGTGACCGTGTAATTAAGTTTTGCGGGAGTCATGTTTTTACTAATGAAATAAATGGCATAGGGGAGACCATTTTCTTCCTGTCCCAGGACAGCTCCTATGGCAGTGTCTGAAGCATCAGAGGATATGTGAAAGGGAAGTGCCCAATCAGGTCCTCTTAAAATGGGAGCTATGGACAAATGATGTTTAAGCTGATCAAATGCTTTTCCACAACCATCAGTCCACTTAAATTCAGCGTTTTTTGTTAATAATACAAACAGAGGGGAAGCTATCTTAGAGAAATCTTTGATAAATCTTCTGTAATACCCTGCATGTCCTAAGAAGCTTCTTACTTCTGTCTGGGTTTTGGGAATAGGGAGGGTCAAAATGACTTGTATTTTTGCAGGATCGACTTGAATTCCTAATAATGAAACATAATGGCCTAATACAATGCCTTCATTCATCGTCATCTGGCATTTTTCAGTACTTAAGGCAAGGTGTGCTTCGATACACCGCTTGAGTACTTTTTCTAGATTCTGCAAAGCATCTTCAAAGGCAGTTCCATAAGGAGTGAAGTCGTCCATAAAAATTTCTAGGGAATCATTTACCATATCAGAAAAGATGCCTATGACCGCTCTCTGAAATGTCGTTGGTGCATTACATAGACCAAATGGGAGAACCTTATAAGCAAAGGTCCCCCAAGGGCTAGTAAAAGTGGTTTTATCCTGGTCCTGGGGTGCAATCCTTATTTGATTATAACCGCTGAATCCGTCCAAAAAGGAAAAGAACTTTTTACCAGCTAAGCTATCTAATACCTGATCAATGAATGGTAACGGGAAATGGTCTTTTTGGGTGGCCTTATTTAGGGCTCTATAGTCTACGCATACTCGCCATTTCCCATTTTTCTTGGGTACTATTACTAGCGGAGAAACCCATTCACTATCAGATATGGGGTATATAAATCCTGCATTTAACAGCTTTTGAAGCTCTTCTTTTACTATTTCTCTTAGATTGGGATTCATCCTCCTCTGGGGTTGAAAAACTGGACGGGATCCTTCTTTAATGTAAATCCGATGAGTACATAGCTCAGGGGAAATCCCTTTCATGTCTGTGTAATCCCATGCGAATGCTTCCCTGTTTTCTTTAAGTAGCTTCATTAGCTGCTGCTTTTGATCATCTGTTAGGTTTGGATTTATATTTAATGTCTTTCCTGGTTCGATTTCTATTGTCACACTGTTGGAAGGACTACCGGCTAATATCTGAGATGAATTTTCAGTTTCGAGATCGTTCTGGGACTCTGGTTCTAGGATTGAGGTAAGGTGATTATGTATCTTTGAGCTAACCGAAGAGGGTTCAGAAATGAAGTTGTTGATTAATTCATCTTCAGTTGAGTTCTTGAGAGTTAAGGCTTCTCCGATTGTTAGAATAGGTTGGGCTTCTTCATCCTCATAATCTACCCATATTGAATTATCGCTATTGATCATGGGTGTGGCATGGGGGTAAAGAGTCAATTGTTTAGTTTCCTGGCCATTGGATAATGTCATTGATCCAGATCTACAGCTAATGAAAGCATTTGCTGTAACTAACCATGGTCTTCCTAAGATTAGTGGATGACCCCCCAACTTTGTTTTAGTTTGTAACACCACAAAGTCGGCTGGGTAATTCCAGGATTCTACAGAGATTACCAGGTCTTCGATTACTCCCTCAGGTTTGATTGTAGAGCGATCGGCCAGTTCTAAAATAGTTGGAGTTTCCCTGATCAAATGTTTCAACTGCAGTAATTGTGCTGTTTCCAGTGTCATAATATTTATTGCAGCCCCTAAATCCACCAGAACTTTAGAGACAAAGGTCTTGCCGACCTGAACTATTACTGTAGGGTGACCAGGGTCACCATATTTCACAGGAGGGTCTTTTTCTGTCATTAGAGCAGTCAATTCACCCATCACATGAACTGTGAGGGGCTCCTTGGCTTTTCTTCAAGGTTTCCTGACACAAATATCTTTAACAGTTCTGGCGTAGATAGGGACATCTCTTAATGCTTGTAATAATGGAATTTTAACGTATAAGTTCTGCAGTTCTCCTAAAAGATTAAAGGCTGGCGGCTCAAACGTTTTACTCAGAATCAATCTTTCAAGGAAGGGTGGTTCAGTTGTTTGGTCAGTCTTGTTAGTTGATTCAAGAATTTCGGTATCTTTATTGGATGACTTTCCTTTCCTAACTTCTTCTTTTTCAGAATCAGTGATGTCATCTGTGATGGGTTCAACTACTCTTCCAGAACGTAAATGGATGTCGTTACATTGCATGGGAAGGGTAGGTTGATTTTGAATGTTAATTACCTGCAAAGCTTTATTATTGTTCGGGTTAGGGTTAGGTTGCACAGGCAGCTGGGGTCTCATTGCCTGGTTATTTTGGGAAGTATTGGGTGGTAAGGAAAGAGATTGTTGTTGCTGAGGAAATGGTATTTGCTGGGTTGCCCAATTTGGGTTCCATTGATTGAAGTATGGTTGCTGTGGGGCCCAGGGATTCCACATAGCAGGATCAGGAAAAGGGAGATTAGGTTGTTGCATAAGTGGAAAATTCATTGCATTAAAGGGTGGGTACTGCATTTGGTTCATGGGTGGGTAATTTGCTTGAAAAGGAGAATTATTGTTCCAACAACTAAATGCTGTATTAGAGTTCATACCTTGTCTTAGTGGCCATTGCCTTCTTTGTGTCATCAGATACACTGCTTTAGCCTCTTCTTCAGTTGTCTGCAATGCTGCTTTGATTCCGGGCAGAGAAGGACACTGTTGAGTTTCATGGTCCATTTCACAGATCGTACAGATAGGTGTCTTATCTAGTGGGCATTCCCTAAGTGGGTGTTTTCCTCTGCATTTAGAACACAAAATAGCTAAAGAAGCTTCTGCTTCCGCCTGTTTCTTCTTAACTTGCAGAGCATCGATTTGTGAAGCAAAAGAACTTAACATTTCAGTTTTAAATTCTTCTAATAAATTACCTATTTCAGCTCTTGTTGCTCCTCCACTGGATGACTTCTGAACTCTCGAGTACACATTATCTCTGCTTTTTGATCTGTTCCCTGCTCCTCTTGAGCACCTCATGCAGAGATTAACAATTTCTTCAAATGGTTCCTTGGAGATGTCCCCTTTTCCCAACATGTTCAACATGTCCAAGAAGTCATCTCTTACCCCCTTCAACAATATGATCTTCAGAATGTCTTTACTCATAGTGGGGTGATCAGATCTCTGCAGATTATACTGCAGCCTTTCCACAAAATCTTCTAAGCTTTCATCCTCCTTCTGCACCATTTTAAACAACTCTTCCTTCCTTTCTCTTGTTCGGCAGTAATCTTGGTATTTGGCCAAGAATGCTTCTTTCATCTGGTCCCAGGTAGAAATTGCCTGAGACCCTAAGCTCATGAACCATCTCAATGCATTCCCTTTTAGTGTTGCTGGAAACAATTTTAGTTTCTGATTAGAATTTATATAATCATAACTTCTAATAATATATCGAATTCAAAGAGGAATTCATTTGGGTCTTTAGAGGATAACCCATGGAAATTGGGTAGCGCTGAAAGGGGAATATTCTTCATAGGAGTTGTTCCTCTCGGCAGGTCCCCAATAGGGAATTCCAGGGTAGAGAGTGAGTTCTCCCCCCTTCCTTCTGTTCTGTTATCCTCCATTGGTCTTTCTCTTGAGTCACCTACTTTATCTTCTGTATCCTTAGGTTCTTTAGGTTCCTCTACCGGTTCCTCAGTGTGTTCAGATACTTCCAGCTTCCTTTCAGGCCCCACTACTTCCTCCGTCTGTCGATCCGTTTGTGAGGAGTACTGTATTTGAGGTCTCCAGGAACTCATTCTCTGCGATGTTTCAGCCTTCGAGATGATTTCGTCAATGAAGGTCTTTCTTCCTCCCTCGCCGCCTGTGAAGTTAGGTTTCTTGCGTCCTCTCATGCACCTGTTATTTTCACAAAGAAATCATTAATGCCTTTAGAAATCTTTAGTTTCCTTCCCCGACAACGGCGCCAAAATGTTGGCTAGTTGAATTGTTTATCAATTAAACAATCAAGTACCACATTAATTGTCAACCTGGGAAAGTCTTTTTATTCCAAAGGCCACTGCGTACTATTTGTACTTAAATTCTAAAAGCATTGAAAGCTGTAGTATACTTAATTCCAGTACTAAGTTATCACAATGCTGAAAAAAGAATTGATTAAAATTACAGATCTAAGAAACAAGGAAATGGATGCTTTGTTGGCAAAGGATCAGGACCCTATCCTCCAGATGAGGACGTTCAGCACCTGCCCCTGGAATCAGATTGCTAACACAAACTGCACTCAGATTCACCGGTGAAACACGCTTGCACAATTTGAATAACTTAATAAAACAGAGTGCTAGCAAAATAGAACTTCAAGAGGTAATGCTACAAAGTCCAAAACAGAGTATCTGTAAAGAGAAACCACCACACACTTACACACTTGACAGCAAAGTAAATGGGTGAATCTTGTAAGGAAGGTGGGCCCAGTCCTTCTCACAAGATTCCCCAGAATGCGAAGAATAGCTTAAATACTCAGAACGTTCTTCTATTCATCCGTAAAAAATTCAGATACAGTGAAGTTCAGAATTGCTGATAGTTTTACAAAATGCTCTTTCAGACTCCCTTGACTAATGTACATGTCTCCTCTTTATAGAGGAGACATCTATTACAATAGATTGTTACGATTCAGTTGTTTGACCCATTTAATCGAAAATAAGAAATACAGAGATGTTGTTGCAACAATATAATGATATATTCTTTGTTTAGACTGTTACACATCTAATAATTGTCTTCGTCCGTCTTCCTTGGGATATGCACATTCCTCTCGCCGATTCCCCGTGCTATTCTGGTGGCTGTGTTCTTCTTGCTTTGGACAATCACGTCTCATATAGTTGCCATTGTGATTCTCAGCTGGTGCAAAAATACCCGCTTTAGATAATATCTGTTGCTGACTATATCAACTACGCAGTTGCTGCTTCTGGTGTTGCAGCAACTTCGTAGTTGTTGTTTTTGGTGTTACAACAACTGTAGGTTATAATTCCTGCGGCTTAAGACAATTACTTAGCAATTCAGTTAGCTTTCCAAAGATAAATACACAGGTACTTACGAATATGCAGTGAACAATTAAACATATAGATATGCGGGAAGTTACTCCATACCTTGGGGTAATCAAGTCACTGTACGATCAAAACTTATAGCTTATGACTAAAAAAGGATAATATTATGATGGAAATATAAGGTCAAAATTGGTCAATTCTGGGTCCTAACAGCTGTGTGCTCACTATTCCTTTAATTCATGGAGAATCTAGTGTCACCAATATAGGGGGTCCCATAGGAGCAAGGAATAATATATACCCCTTTCATGTCCTTAGGGTCGATAGGATCCTTCACAAATCTGAGGGACTTATGAATGGTGTTAAGGGGTCTAAAGGTCAAGGGGACATTATTCTTCTTAAGAATTCTTGCAATCTTATCAGTGGTCCCCTACACAAATGGAATATGGACACCTGGGACTGCTCTTTCGGTTCTCTTTTAGTTAACAAATTTTTGGCAGCTTTGAGGAAAGCTTTCTAACCCAGGTATCTACTATAACCATTCTTAATAAAGACAATAAGGAGATTGGATTTCTCTTTCTCACAACTATTTTCATCAGAGATACTTAGGGCACAAGTAGCAAGGGTGTGGAGAACACCCAACTTCTGAGCCGAGAAATTGTGGGAACTGGCATGAAGATACTATTCCATATGTGTTTTCTTTCAAAACACTTGGTGGGAGAGGGAACCGTCACTATTCTTCAAAATAAGAATATCAAGGAAAGGGAGGAAACCATCAACTTCTTGTTCCTTGGTGAACTTAATGGCCGAGGATTGACTGTTGAGATGATCGAAGAAGAGATCTAACTCCTCTTGGCCATGAGACCAGTTGACATTAGTGTCATTTACATATCTTTTCCAAAGCTTAGGCAGGAGGCAGGCTGAGTTTAGAGCCTTGGATTCAAAATCTTCCATAAAAATATTTGCAACGACATGGGATAGAGGTGAGCCCATGGCAACCCCACAGGTGTGCTCAAATAACTCTCCTTCAAAACTAAAAAAGGTGGAAGTGAGGTAGATCTCAACTAATCGAGCAGTATCAAGATTTGTTAGGTGGTTGATCACCTCTATGGCCTCATTTATAGGGATGCAAGTGTACATGGAAACTACATGAAATCTAACAAAAATGTCCTCGGGGTCAAGCTTAATGTCCTTGAGCTCCTTAATAAAGGAAGCAGTGTCTTTGACGAAGGACTCTGTATGTCCAACTAAGGGCTTAAGCTTTAAGGCAAGGAACTTAGCAAGAACTTAGGAGGTCCTACCTATCTTCTTGCTAGGTTCCTTGCCTTAAAGCTTAAGCCCTTAGTTGGTCATACAGAGACCTTCGTGAAAGACTCTGCTTCCTTTATTAAGGAGCTCAAGGACATTAAGCTTGACCCTGAGGACATTCTTGTTAGTTTTGATGTAGTTTCCCTGTACACTTGCATCCCTATAAACGATGTTATGGAGGTGATCAATCACCTAATAGATCCTGATATTGCTCGATTAGTTGAGATCTGCCTCACTTCCACCTTTTTCAGTTTTGAAGGGGAGTTCTTTGAGCAAATCTATGGGGTTGCCATGGGCTCACACCTATCCCCTATCATTGCGAATCCTTTTATGGAAGATTTTGAATCCAAGGCCCTAAACTCAGCCCACCTCCTGCCTAAGATTTGGAAAAGATATGTAGATGACACTAATGTCATCTAGTCTCATGGCCAAGAGGAGTTAGATCTCTTCTTCGATCATCTCAACAGTTAATCCTCGGCCATTAAGTTCACCAAGGAACATGAAGTCGATGGTTGCCTCCCTTTCCTTGATATTCTTATTTCTAAGAATAGTGATTGTTCCCTCTCCCACCAAGTGTTTCGAAAGAAAACACATATTGAACAGTATCTTCATGCCAGTTCCCACCATTTCCCAGCTCAGAAGTTGGGTGTTCTCAACACCCTTACTACTCATGCCCTAAGGATCTCTAATGAAAAGAGCTTCGAGAAAGAGAAATCCCATCTCCTTAATGTCTTTGTTGAGAATGGTTATAGTGGATACCTGGGTCAGAAATCTTTCCTCAAAGCTGCCAAAAATTCGTTAACTAAAAGAGAATCAAAAGAGTGGGTCCCAGCTGTCCATATTCTATTTGTGCAAGGGACCACTGATAAGATTGCAAGAACTCTTAAGAACCATAATGTCCCCTCGACCTTTAGACCCCTTAACACCATTCGTAAGTCCCCCCGATCTGTGAAGGATCTTATTGACCCTAAGGACATGAAAGGGGTATATATTATTCCTTGTTCCTTTGGGACCCCCTATATTGGTGATATTGGACACTCCATTAATGAAAGGATTAGTGAGCACATAACTGACCTCAAGCATAGGAGAACCAAGTCTTCCACTTTATCAGAGCATGTAGAGAAAACCAAACATCATGTTTGTATCGAGGAGGCCAGTGTTATTGCCAGAGTTTTGCAGTTCCATCATCGCAAATTTAGGGAGGTCCTTGAGAATTAAAAAAGACCAAGAAATCTCAATAGAGAGGACTAATGGAAGATCAGTAGTTGCTGGGCCCTAGCCCTCTCTTCCTAGTCATTTTCTTCCCTTCCTCCCCTCCCTCTTTTTTAGCTTGTTCTTGTTTTAGTATAAGTTAGTTTCCCCTTGTTATCCTGTATCCTTCTCTCTTTGGCCTTTAGTCTTTGATGAGTTGTTTATATAGTATGAGATATTGTATTAGCTACATACTATTAATTTTAACTTAATTAATAAGAGCAAATTAATTACTTTTGAAATAGATCTACAATAATATGTTTTTATTAATTTATAATTAAAATAATTAAGCAATTTATCAATTAATTAAACAATTATAATAAATCTATAAATTTAATATATTATAGTTTTATTCTATTTAATATATATATATATATATATATATATATAAGATAGATAGATAGATAGATAGATAGATAGATAGATAGATAGATATAATTAAAATAAAATATAAATAGTTAATACCTTTATGTATAACTAACTATTAATTTAATAATCATTTAATTTAATTTAATAATTTATATATTTATATATATATTTTATAATAAAAAATGCCTACGGGGCTTGGGTTGGCGATGAATAGGTGCTATTGTTAAGGCACTCCTTGCAATAGGTCACTGGTTAAATCCCCGTGGGTGCATAGGTAGTATTTATATAGAAAAAAATTAATTAATTAATGAATTACTTAATTAATTAATTAAATTATAAATAATTAAAACTTTTATGTACATTCATACTAACTATTATTTTAATTGAATTATTTTAATTTTTACTTTAATATGATTATACCTCGAGTCCTGTCTTACTAGCCGTTTCCCAGTCATAGTTAGTCGTTAGTCAATACAGTCATTGTCTGGTCAAAAGATTATAGTCGTTGGATGTTCTACTCTGAGTATTTAACATGCATACTGGATCTGATTATTCAACTTGTCTTGACGATGAACCACACTGGTTGGTTCAAAACGTGTCGACAAATGAAATATCATGTGATTTACGCTGACAAAATCTCTCATAAACTTGATATGGATCACAGAAGCCTCAATTCAACAATGATTCATTAAATATTTAAAAGTGTTTGCATATCTTTAAAATCACCATTAAAAAGAGATAAATTTAAAATACATAGGAAAATTGAAAGGAATTTGTAGCAAATAAACATTAAAAACAAACCACACAAGATAAAATGACACCAGCACATTGATAATGGAGTTTTTCTATCTTCAAGCCTACATCTTCGGGCCCAGTCTTTAGTGGGGAGGCCTCTTTATTAAAAATTCTGAAAATGATTTACATCGAAATATGAGCTCCAAATCATCAAAACAATGCCACCAGTGTGTTCAGAAGGCCTCAAAACCTAGTTTTGACTCTTTATGCACTCAAAAAAGTCTCCAAATGGCCACAATAAGCCAAAAACACTCTCTACTACACTTAAAAGGACATGACACTATAAAATATTCAACAAATGAATGTGTGGCTCAATGGTTGAGTGTACTGGTTATAAAGGTAGATGTTGAGTGTTTGCTCCTCAACAAGAGTAATTTTTTAAATATGTTGGATGTTGTTGATTTGAGGCTTCTGCGATCTATATCCTGTGTAGTGTTGTCTTCCAGAGTCATCGCATTTAGGTTTTGTTGTAATCAATGTTTCGAACCAGCCTCTGTGGTTCATCATCACGAATTAGACCATGAGTGAATAAGTCAGAACTCGATAGGTTTTTGTTGTAATCGACGTTTCAAACCAGCCTCTGTGGTTCATCATCACGAATTAGACCATGAATGAATAAGTCAGAACTCGATAGGTGTTAATAGGTACAATTAGGGTTGGGATAGGAGTGAATGTTAGTCGACAATTTGGGTAATGATATAGTTCATTTCTTCTTCTTCTTCTTCTTTAACTATGTATATAATTAATTAGTTTATTAAAATTTTATGATTATTAATGATTTGTGTTTATTCAATTTATTTGGTAAATAAATTTGATTTAGATTGGGTTATGTTTTAAATGAGAAGTTATAGTTTATTAAATTTATGATTTTAATGATATGTGTTTATTTAATTTATTTGGTAATGTTAATTAATATAAGTACAATATTATGTAATAGATTTATATTATTGATAATGTTTCAAATTAAATACAATTAATGTTTTTAAATTAAATACAATTTTATGTTTTTTAATTAAATGATTTTTTTTGGAATAAAAATTACATTATGTTTTCATAGCAATTAATATTATGCCCTAGAATCATCTTAATTAATAATCCTAAAAATTGAATATTATGGTTTAATTTAGTGAATTATTGTATATGTGAATGAATATTGAATGTTTGTAAATTTTATTATACCTTTATATTTTATTATTCAATTTTTTTTATTTTTTTAATGAATGTGAATATTAAAATTGTATTTATGAAAAATATTTATTTATGCTGAATTTTTTTTTGGAATGGTAAAAGTTATTAAATTCAAATTTACGAAATATGTTGAAATAGTGATTATGACATTTATTTAATTATTAATGATTTTATGAAACTGGTTTTAATGATTTTAGGGTTTGTGTTATAATGTAAGGTCATGGAGGTAAAGTCATGGGATAAGGGGGTGAAAAAATCAGGAGGAGGTAGGATCAGGAGATAGAGTAGGGATCCAATTGTCACTAATTTTCCAACCCTCATTGCGGTTAAGGTTGTTAGGGTGTTCACCTATTTCAATAGCTTCTCTGAATTTCCTTTGGTGATAATTGTCAATTTTGGCCACCACACAAGAGATTTCAATACAAATATGGTGACTAGTTTTACTCGAGTGTTCAGCCAAAGTTGAGGTTTTGGAGCGATTGTGTTTGATGTTAGCTACATGTTCTTGAATCCTAGTTAAGATCGATCGATCGATCTCCCCAATGTAGGTTTTGCCACAAGAACAAGGAACCAAATAAACCCCTTTGTGGCATTTAAGATCAATGGGATCTTTTACTAATTTTAGGCATCTGCTAATGGTGCTCATAGGTTTGAAGGTAGTTTTGTTGATGCCTCGAAAATCGCTGGAACAACATGGGGGAAAACCACCCGGTTAGGGACTTAAATACCATCCCTTATTTGTTTGGATTGGTGGCTCTGACTGGTTTAACTAGGTCTAGTGACCTTATCTCGTTCTCTGATGACTTAAAATATGACTCTCATTCATCAATGAAGAAGAGACATCAGATCAACCCTCTTGCTGATTAGGCAAGAAAGTGATCCTTACGCTGAACTGGGGCTCAGCCAAGCCACAACTAAACTATGAATTACAATTAACCTAACTTATTCTAACCTAACTAACTTTATGGTATTAAGTTAATATTAATTGTTAATCCTATATGATACTATGATAATGTTATCCCTGTGACACTTGTTAATTTAATACTATTTATTAATCCTAAAGTAACACAATGTTAATAATGCACTATCATTAAAGTCTTGTTAAGTACTAAAGTACTCCTATTTATCTCATATGTCAAATCTAAACTAATGTATCATATTAACTAATTATACTATATAAAGAAATATAACTTATACCATACTAATACTATTCTATAATAAAATCACTTATACTATAATATATTCTTAAATATCACTAGTATAGTTCTAATAATAATACTAAATATTTAATCTAGTTTATTATAAGATTATAATTGTAAAATGAATGTTACTTAAACTAAATAATGTTATTATTATTATAAGGAAACATTTAATTAAAATAAGATCTAATTAAATACACTATCTAAGTAAAATTATAATTATTCTAATTCCTTTAGGCTATTATTATTTATTGAAAGTTAATGTTAGAAAACTAATTAGCAATTTAGTATGCTAAATTAACCCTAAAAAGATGAGAAAAGTAATTTCTAATGTTAGACGTTATTGATACAATATATTACATTAATCCTCATGATTGATTTTATTTAATGTTTTGAATCAAGATTAAAATTAGTGAAGAAGTTTGATTAATATAAGGGCTCAATCATGCCGCTAAGTATTAAGATGTTTGACTCTAAAGAAAGAGGAGTTTAAGTAGAATTAATTTACAAATGCAAAACTAATTTAAAACGAAAATCCTATCTCAAACTAGAAAGGGATAGCCCTCTCCTAATCCGAGAGAAAATGAAATAAAACAGGGGAAGGACTGGTTTATGAGTGAATTCACCATGTGATTTCCATTAACCAAAAGAAATAGTTCATATTAATTAATGAAATAAAAAGAAAAATAAGTTTGCTTATTAAATGATAAATAGTTATCATTTATCTCATATATACTTCAATGAATTCATTATAGATTCGATCTCGTTCTGCCTCTTGGAGATAGCTCCTCTAAGGCTTCAATAAAATATCAAAATTGAACCAACAATAGCGTTAGATATCAACAAGAAACATTATTTAGAATAAATATCGAAATCAATCACAAATCTTGGACAAAAATAAAAATGAAAATTCAGCTAAAAATCGAAATCAATTACAAATCTTGGAGAACAATAAAAATGGAAATTCAGCTAAAGATTGAAATCAATTACAAATCTTGGACAAAAGTAAAAATGAAAATTCAGCATTCCCTTAATAGTACTCATGAATGGAAAAATTCATTTAAACAATCCCAGAGCTTATTACAAAATATGCAGTCTTTGAGAATTTCAGAACTGCGATCTTACTGCCTACAATAGTACTAAGCAATTAGACATAGGCAACAAAACCTTCTATGTTCTCTCTATAATCAACCCCTCTGCACCATACAATAGTGCAATAGCCCATATTGAAAGATTATCAAACTGCCCGTGTGTGTGTTCGGGACCTCCCTTTCTACGTGGATCTGGATCGCCCCCCTAACTCGTAGAGCAGTCCCTCCTCTGTAGCGTGCCCAAATCCCTCCCTTCATAACAGTCCTAAGAAGAGTATTTATACATGATAGGGAAAAGAACAATTTCCCATTATTTTTCAACTAGCTCAGATGGGCTCAATTGCGATTTTAGTTAAAATGCAGAGAAGCCTCTTAAAAACGAAATCACAATCCTTTGTTTCGGAATCGACTATTGAGATTAAACTAATCCTTTGTTTTGGAATCCACCATTGAGTATGAGATTTGTTCAATTTGTGGAATTATCTCAAATCTTGCAGTGATCCAACTATAGTTCTGCTATATCTGGAAGCCTTTATCTTGTCACATTTTGGCAACTAACTCGACTTGTCAAAGTATTTTTTAGAGAAAAAAACCATCATTGATTTATATTAAGAGAATATAAAGATCTTCAATAGATATCATGATTGGTTTGAGGGCAAAAGAAAGCCCAGAAACCTATGCTAAATATAGTGACAGATAGTCCAGATCATCCAATCTAAAAAAGAAAACATATACAAAACTTGCTTGTCCAAAATTGATACAAAATCATACAATCACTGAAGAAACAATACCATCAAAAGATTGCACGCTATTACACATATGAAAAAAGGAGCACACGGCCCTGCCATGGATAAGAGACCCAATCCACTGAGACTGAAAACCTGAAAGGAGATACAATCATGTAGGATTATTAATGAGCATAGACCTCCGGCTTCATATAGTAGGCATTTTTGGCAAAGAGTCAACCTGATGAAAGGAGTCATGGCATGCCACAATACGCTGTAGAATTGCACGTAGGAGCTCCTTTGAATCTTGGAAAATTTGTGCGTTCCTCCAATTCCATAAGAACCAACAGGTAATGATGAACAACGATCTCCAAGATGAACATTGCCTACTCCATTCATCTTTCTAAGGTGGCACGGCATCGCCATCGATATAGTTATCTTTGTCCCTCACTTTTCCGGCTTTGATTTCTATTTCTTCCTCCTCTGTGCCTAGATACCTAGAAATAAATGGAAAACAATGAGTTAAATGAGTCTTAAAAGTATATTAGAATTAAAATAAAAATGAAAGTAAAACCGCAATTTCTTAATAATCCACGGTGAAATTTGAGTTGACGGGAATTCGTGGTAATATTAAACTTCACATGTGAATGTGGTTGAACTTAATTGTAAGGTGAAATGTTGCAAAAACAACTGTGGTTTCAATTCTCTTTTTGCCGACCCTACTTCATCCTCGGTCAAACCTGCGATGATGGATTTTATTACAGGATAATATTTACAATTTACGGTCCGGTTAATAAACACAACCTTTCTCCTTTTTGTAACAGTGACTTTAGTTCATCACGTGCATTGAGTATTAAGTTAAACAACATATATATTGTTAAACCAAAAATTTATGTGTGGGAACTAAAGGTATTATTACGTTTCTCATAATGAATTATAGGTTGTGTTATATTTTGTGTAATTACACATTTATAATTATTTTTTGGCTGTTTATTTATGCGTTAAATAAACTATATACAAATTATTTAATACAAAAAGTTGATGATATTATATTTATAAAGTTAAATTGGCAGTTTATTTATGCATTAAATAAACTATATACAAAAAGTTGATGATATTATATTTATAAAGTTAAATTAATCAATGTGTTTACTTATTTTGTTTTAAAAATTTTGGCTCAATATGTTTATTATTTACAATGTATATCAAAATTTATTTACAATATGGTTAAAGAAAAACTAATTAATGATTCATCTTTTCCAATGTAGGTGTCACGCTAAGTGGAGGAGACAAGCAACCAACATGAAATGCAAGGTGATGTGGTAACTAAAGGTGCCACATTGCCTTCTCGTGATCATTGATATAATGTTGTCATGATCGTAAAATCTAATCACCAATCACACAAGGAGCCTATTGCAACAACCAATACATGATTGACCCATGCAAAAGCCACAAAGTCAAGCAGCTAAAACACATCCAATTTTCAAACAAGCAATATTCACAAACATCTAATCCAAATGAGCTCAAACATACTTAGATAGATAGGTAAGGATAAGTCGAACTCATTTAGGCCATCCACATTCTCAAAATCCAATAATAATATTACCAAACGATTAATTAGAAGGGTCCCCATGTGAGATTTAAAAGTGAAAAAATGGGGGGGTTGTGTTTTACCACAACAAGTTCCTATATTGTTCTTTTTCAAAATGTATGAAATTTTATCAATAGTGCCTAGTTTGTAGGGTAAGTTGACCTTGCCAGCCCACTCATCCATAGGTTGTTTGTTTTTAAGATTCTCATCCCTCTTGAAAGCTTTGATTCCTTGGTGTTTATTGTAACCATTCTTTTCAAAAATGCCTATGAGATGGTTCTTCTCTTACTCAAAATGATCATGAACTGAAATACGAACAGCTCTTGTAGCAAGGGTGTTGAGAACCCCTAGTTTTTTAGTAGGATGGTGGTGTGAGTTTGTGTGAAGGTAATGCTCTGTGTGTGTTTTCTTCCGATATACTTGGTGAGATATTGAGCCATTCTGGTTTCTTTTGATTAGGATGTCAAGAAAGGGAAGGTTGCCATTCTCTTCCACTTCCATAGTGAATTGGATGGAATCAAATTGGTTGTTAAGGTGTTTCAGGAAGATGTCTAATTTATCTTTTCCATGAGGCCAAATAATATAGGTGTCATCGACATATCTTTTCCAAAGCTTAGGTTTTAATGGGGGCAGATTCAATGGCTTTAGTTTCGAAATCTTCCATAAATAGATTAGCAATGATAGGAGATAGAGGTGATCCCATAGCTACACCGCAAGTCTACTCATATATATCATCTTTATAATTGAAAAAGGTTGATCTCAGGCAAACTTCTACTAATTTAGAAGTTTTGGGATCAATAATTTTGTGGATTACCTTCATGGCTTCACCTATGGGTATGTTAGTGTGAAGAGATTTCATGTCAAAACTTACTAGGATGTCATTTTGGTCAAGTTTTATGTGTTTGAATTCATTGACGAAGTGATTGTTGGAAATAATACTGACAGGGGGGGTGAATTAGTATTATTAGAACAATAATTTAATTTTCAAAATTGATTTGTATACGCTACTTCAGCTTAGTGAACTAGCATGTATACGCAACTGTACTTAATGCAACCAGGCTATATGCAGAAATTTTTTATTTACCCAAATGATCGTGCATTGAACTTTAACTAGTATATCAGGAATTCATTAGACAATGCAGTAAAAACAAAATAAGGAATCACACATGAACATCAAGATATAAGTGGAAACCCAATGTGGGTGAAAACCACCTGCTGCAATTGTCTATGTCTTCTTTCAATAATAAGAAAAAATTGTTTACAATTTTTTTACTGGTGCAGTCTTATACTAGTGCGTAGGCTTCTACCTACAGAAGGCTACAACCTTCTCTCATTCTCCAGCTTCTACTAGAAGGGAGCTACAACCCCCTAGATCTTGTACTAGCTGATATGTTTACTAGTACGTAGGTGCCGACCTACAGAAGGCTACAACCTTCTCTTTTCTTCCAGGGACCACGTTTTTTCAGACTGGATCCATCAACAACATCATCAAAAATATCTGCATCAACCAATCTCCTTTTGAACCAACCACAAATGAATCAATCAATCACTCCATCAATCTGATCATTCAGAATGTTGTCACCAAAATATAGTAACCAGAACCCAAGCCAGAACCTAGAATACTACAACAGCAAATAGAAGCAACTAAAACATATTTTATAAGATATATGTTACTTCCATGTGTCGAACATGCATGCATACGCGCTTTCCTCAAGGCGAACTAGCATACAGATCTGCAAATCAAATTTATGATGTATACGTTGCTTTGATATGAAGAACCAGCGTGTATATGCTCCTTTTCTAAAGTGAAACTGCGTACGAATCTATAAATGATTATTTAAACATTACAACTATTCCAAACTTCAATCATACCCAGATCATCATATTTACAAACTACAACATGCGCCAGTTATTCAGATACCTAATCAAAACACATAAAGATAATTCACTTCAAGCCTTAAGGTCCTAATACATCATTAGATATTATCCTTCATCAAACGCTAAGGTTCAGCATTGATTCAGATCAAGCACAGCACCATAAGCTAATAACCTACATATTAGATCTCACACTTCATCATATATTCGATACTTGCACACCTTGGCCGAATGATCTTCTCCACCATTTATAGTCTTAGGCCTTCCTCAATACCATGGACCAAAACCACTTGGGACCAATACCTTGGACCAAATACCTAGGGTCAATACCCTGAACTAGATACCTTGGACCAATACCATGGATCAAAATACCATGGACCAAATACTTCAGACCAAAAATTTAGTTTTCCAAGGTATACGCGCTTTTCCTTCTGTGAAAGTGCGTGTGTATGTATACGCGACTTATATACAATGAACCTCCATGTATACATGGCTTGGTTAATGGTGAACCTACATATACCTCTTTTTCTTCATTCTATGAAGACTAATCTGCCATTCTTTTTTGTTTACCTGCCATACAATGATCTATCATCTGAGTGAGATGCCTTCTGAACTGATTTCTTGAAGCTACCCAGCATTTCATCACATTTGTAAACACTACTCTCATGCATTCTGTCACATCTGATATCTCTTCTCTAGATTCATCTCGTTACCATATACAAGTGAGTTGTTCTACTATAAGTGGGTTGTCATCAAGTACAACACATACATCATAATGCCAACAATCTCCCCCTTTAGACTTGATGGAAGCAACAACCACACTAAGTCACTCTCCCCCTTTGAAATCAATGGCAAAGGGTCATGCTCCCCATGAGTGCATGCTAAATTCTCTAATATTCTGAAGTGTACTAATTGAGCTCCCATGATCGAGTCCATGCTCCCCCTGAGCATAAGAAAAGTCTGCAAAAATATGTTCTAAAAGAAGAACATGGCTCTATACATACATCCCAAGTGACCTTCCTATCACCAATAACTCATACATACATCCATCTCCCAACCAAGTGGGGATATACCAAATTTGACTCATCCACCCAACCAAGTGGGGATATACCAATTTTTTATACATGTCAAAACAAAAACATTACATCATCCATCCCATGCATAGTGGGGTTACAAATTAGGTCTTTTCATGACCTTTACATTAAATATGTACATGACATATATAACAGACACCAAATGTCTTAAACAAGACCATGATAGTCATCATCAACTATCATATGATCTATACCATTGGTAGCATCTGTCAATCACCATCCAAACCAGCAACCTGTATATGTCCATCATTAGTTTCAAAACTATCATCAACCATGTTCTCCCCCTGAACTTGTTCCACCTGTTTACTGTCATATCTGATCATTGCATATGTCAGTAAGAGAGATCAAAGCATCATCATCAATCAAATATACATCAAGTTATCAACAACTTTATGAGAACCAATATATTTCCACATGTTATCAGCAGAGTGAAACCATCATCAAACAGAGCAGATAATTGATAGAACTATAGCAGACCCCTTTTTCCTAAGTCTGGCCCACTGCTTTCCTTCAAACCAACATATACACGACTATGCTCATAGAAACCCATGTATGTATGTGACTATGCTTTATGAAACTCATGTATAACCACCTTTCTTTGAAGAAAATAGGATTTAACAGTAGGATGATGCAACAACTACTCCTAGATTTTGTCTGAGATATTCAAATGTCTCTTTGGGTAGTGGTTTAGTAAATATATCAACAATCTATTCTTTAGATGGAACATACTCCAACTTGACCTTTTGATCAAGCACTTGTTCACATTGAAAATGATATTTTAAGGTTATGTGCTTGGTCTTGGAGTGCATGACTAGATTCTTTGGAATACTGATGGCACTTGTATTATCACATAGAATAGAGATGGGTGGAGTACATGTGATCTGAATGTATTGCAAGGTTTGCATCATCCAAAGTAGTTGTGTGCAGCAAGATGTAGTAGCCACGTATTCTGCTTCAACTTTAGATAATGCAATTGAACTTTGTTTCTTGCTGAACCAAGACACTAACCTGGAACCCATCTAGAATGCACCATCACTAGTGCTTTTTCTTTCATCAACACTTCCTCCCCAATCTGCATTTGTATATGCATGAAGTGTAAGATATGTATCTCTAGGATACCATAACCAAAGTTCTGTGTTCCTTGAAGATATTTGAAAATCCTTTTGACTGCCTGAAGGTGTGATTCCTTTGGATTTGCTTGGAATCTCCAACTATTCCCACTGCATGCATGATGTCCGGTCGGGTACCTGTTAGATAAAGCAGGTTGCCAATCATGAATTTGTAAGTTGGTTGGTGTACTGCTGTTGATTCATCATTTGAGCTAAGACTACATCCTATTACCATTGGGGTACATACTAGTTTAGAATCTTCCATGTCGTAATTTTTCAGGATCTGTTTGAGATATTTGGTTTGTGAAAGAAAAATACCATCTTTATTTTGTTGAACTTGTAGACCAAGAAAATAAGTAAGCTCACCAAGCAAGGACATTTCAAATTCTTGCTGCATTACTGAAGCAAAATTTTGACTCATGGATTCTTCATTGCTACCAAAAATGATATCATCAACATACACAAAAATTATTAGTAATTTACCAATGTCCATCTTTGTATATAGATTGCTATCTGTTGACCCCTTTGAAAACCCCTGTTGGTGGAGATATTTGTCAAGATGGTAATACCATGCCCTTGGAGCATGTTTTAGACCATAGAGAGCTTTTCTGAGTTTGCATGCAAGTTTTGCATCATTTCCAAGAACGAATCCTTCTATTTGTTCAATATAGACTTATTCTTCTAAGTCTCTATTAAGAAAGGAAGATTTTACATCCATTTGGTATACTTTGAATTTCTGAAAACTAGAAAGAGCAAGAAACATTCTTATGGCTTCAAGTCTAGAAACAGGTGCAAAATTTTCTTCTAAATCTATACCTTCTTGTTGAGCATATCCTTTACAAACAAGTCTAGCCTTGTTTCTAATAACTTCTCCATTTTCATTCAGCTTATTTTTGAATATCCATTTAGTTCCTATGATATTCTTATCTTGAGGTCTAGGAACTAATTCCCAAGTATTATTCTTTTCAATTTTCTCAAGTTCTTCATTCATGGCCTTGACCCAACATTCATCTCTGCATGCTTCAGTTACATTTTGAGGTTCAGTGGAAGATAGTAACACTAGATAGCTTGAAGCTTCGGCAATGGTTCTTCTAGTCTGCACACCTGCCCCTTTTCTCCTAAAATTTGACTTTCTGGATGATTTTTCTGAACATACCTGGACAGAGTTTGTTCTTCTATCATTATCTCTTCTTCTAGTGATTCATTGGTTTCTTCTTTAGAATCAATGGGATTTGATGTGGGAAGATGATCCTCGTCTTCTTCATTGTCATAATCTTCATTTTTTATCTGTTTTGGATTTTTGCATGCTTCATCAACCACAATATCAATACTTTCAATAATTTTCCCAAGTCTTTTACTATAACATTTATATCCTTTACTTCGGGAAGAGTAGCCAAGAAGAATAACTTCATCTGCTCTGGGTTCAAACTTACCAAGTTTTTCATCAGCCCTTTTGATGTAACATTTGCTTCCAAAAACTTTGAAGTATTTTATATTAGGAGTCTTACCATACCAAAGTTCATGTGGAGTTTTAGTGTTGTTTACCCGAACATTTTCTTGGTTGAGAATAGTGACGGTGGTGAATGCAGCTTCACCCCAGAAGGTTGTAGGAGTTCTAAATTCATCTAGAATAGCATGAGCCATTCGTTGAATATTTCTAATCATCCTTTCTACCACTCCATTTTTTGAGGAGTCCTTGCGGTGGAGAACTGCCTTTTTATTCCATGTTGATCACAAAAGTCAAATAATTCATCCGAGGTAAATTTCCCTCCTCAATGAGATATGACCCATTTGATTTTGTGATCTAATTCATTTTCAACCAAAGCTTTGAAGGCTTTGAAATTTTCAAATGCTTCATCTTTATGCTTTAGAAGACCTATCCAACACATTCTGGAAAAATCATCAATGAACAATATAAAGTATTCTTCTCCACGAGGTGACTTTTTCCTTGATGGTCCACATAAATCAGGATGAACAACTTCAAGAGGCTTACTGATTAACCCTTCCTTTTTGACGAAGTGAGATCTGGTTTGCTTACTAAATTGACATGATTTGCATATAGTATTTTCAAGAATGTTGATATCTGGAACATCACGAACATCCTAGAATCTGCATGCTTTTCTTATATGAGAAAAGCTCAGATTTCCCAATCTTCTGTGCCATAGCCAATTTTCATCATTTTTTCTTAGATAGCACTATTTTTGTCCTCCCTTGAGTATGTATAGGCTATTTGGAGTTCTTGTCCCTTTGATCATGGTTTCTCCTATACCAAGCTTATGAACAACACATCCATTTGATCGAAACACTACTTCATTTCCTTGATCACACATTTGACTCACACTCAATAGGTTATGCTTTAGGCCATCAACATACATAACATTCTCAGCTTTAACTTTCTCTTTCAAGAAAACAAATCCTTTACCTTTTATGACATTAGGAGTGTCGTTTTCAAATGAGACACTCTTTTCCTTTTCTAAGGAATTATATGAGTGTAGTTGTTCTTTGTCAACTGTCATGTGTTTTCAGCATCCACTGTCGATGTACCACTGGTTTGTCCTTTTGCATACAAGGCTATACCACATCTTTCTGTTTTCGGTTCTTTCTTTCTCCATATTTTGGGATTTAATGAAGTTTGCTCCTTTTGAGCTATTTGCTGAAATTTACCCCTGCATTCAGATTCTTCATGGCCAAAGTTGTTACAAATTCAGCATTCTACTTCATTTCCAAGAAGAGAAAAGTTATTATAGGAACTTTTCTTGATCCTTGTCACATTCCTTTGATTTCGTGCTTCTCTAGTCATGATAGTTTTGTAAGCAACACATTGAGCAGCTTTGTGTCCAAAATTATGACATGAGAAATATTGACCATTAAAGAAGTTCTTGCGATTATTGAATCTACTGACCTATTGATTGTAGTTTCTATTGATATTTATCTTTGAAGCAAATTAAGTACGATTTACCTGAGGTTGATTACGGCTTCTGTTCATCCTTGAAGCAAATTGATCCTGATTCACCTAGTGATCTTCTTTATGCCTTTACTAACAATTGTCAAACTGTTCACTACTCTTTGCTGCATCAAGATAACTTTTAGTGGAGGTTAACTTCTGTGATTGAGATGTTTCTTCAGTATATCCAAGACCTGTCTTTATCAGAGGAGAGTGCTACACTTTGATAATTTCATTTAGGGTTTCTAATCCTTTAACAAATCTAAGATTGAAAGCTTTTGTTTTCTCAAGATCCTTTCTTAGACCCACAATTTCACATTCTAGCTTTTCATTATGTTTTTCTCTTTCAGCAAGTTGGTATGTCAAGGTATCTATAATCATATTCTTTTCTTCTAAATAGATTTTGAGTTTAGATATTTCTTCATAAGGGTCATATTCATCTAAACCATCCAAGAAATCATCATCTTCATAAGCCATCAGAAGTCTATAGTCATTACTATTTTCATCTTCATCACTATTTGATAAACCATTGCTATCTTCATGAGTATAGTAGCTCTTTTTACTTACACTTTGTTTTTTATTCCATTTTGCAGATCCCTTCTCTTTATCATATTTATCTTTATGAGGACATTTGGTAGCATAATGACCGACTCTACCACAAGCAAAACATTTGAAAGGTAGTTTACCTCTGAATCTTCCGGAACCCCGTTGAAGCTTCTTGACAAAGTTTGCTTCCTCTTCATCTTCTGAAATATGTCTTGATTCATTGACTTCTTATTTTCCTTTTGCTAAAGCTTTAAATGCGGCTTCTCTCATATCTGATGGACCTCCTTTTCTCATCTCAAAGGCAGTTAAGATTCCGTGAAGATGTGTCATAGTAATAGTATGAAGATCCTGCTTTTCTTTTATGGCAGATACTTTTGATTCAAATTTAGCAGATAAGGATCTTAAAACTTTTTCAACTAAGGTAACTTCCTTTATCTCTTCACCTAGATTCTTCATGCAGTTAACAATCTCATCTATACGTAAGAAGTAACTAGCTATACTTTCATCATTGTGCATCTTGAGAGTTTCATATTGAATTTTGAGAGTTCGCAATTTAACATGTTTTACCTGAGAGTCTCCTTTGTACCTTAGAACGATTTTGTCCCATATTTCTTTGGCTGATTTGAGCTGCATAACTTTGACAAACTCTGATTTTTACAGACTTCCCAATAATGTATTGACAGCCTTGGCATTGGTTTCATATTATTTTTTACCTGCTGTATCTGTAGGAATTGCTGATGGAAATGTATATCCTCCTTCCACGATTTCCCAGACATCTGTTCCAAGAGATTGAAGATAGCTTGTGGTTCTTACCTTCCAATAAACAAAGTTTCTCCCATCAAATATTAGCGATTTGATGGATCCCCTGCTTTCTTTATTACTCATGATGATGGCTCTTCCTTTAAGCGATCAAGCTTCTTCTCAAGGACCTGCTCTAATTCCAATTATTGGAAATAATACTGAGAGGGGGGGAGGTGAATCAGTATTATTAGATCAATAATTTAATTTTCAAAATTGATTTGTATACACTACTTCAGCATAGTGAACTGGCATGTATATGCAATTGTACTTAATGCCACCAGCGTATATGCAGAAATTTTTTATTTACCCAAATTATCACGCATTGAACTTTAACCAGTATACCATGAATTCATTAGACAGTGCAGTAAAAACAGAATAACACATCACACAGAAGCAACACAAATGAACACCAAGATATAAGGTGGAAACCTAGTGTGGGTGAAAACCACCTACTGCAATCATCTCTATCTTCTTTTAATAATAAGAAAATTATGTTTACAATTTTTGTACTGGTGCAGTCTTATACCAGTACGCAGGCTTCTACTGGAGAAGGCTACAACCTTCTCTCATTCTCTAGCTTCTACTTGAAGGGAGCTACAACCCCATAGCTCTTGTACTAGCTAATATGTTTACTAGTACGTAGGTGCCAGCCTACAGAAGGCTACAACCTTCTCTTTTCTTCCAGGGACCACATTTCATAAATTTTTAGACTAGATCCATCAACAACATCATCAAATATATCTGTATCAACCAATCTCCTTTTGAACCAACCACAAAAGAATCAATCAATCACTCCATCAATCTGATCATTCAGAATGCTATCACCAAAATACAGTAACTAGAACCCAAGCCAAAACCCAGAACACTGCAACAGCAAACAGAAGCAACTAAAACATATTTTATAAGATATACACTACTTCCATGTGTCGAACCTGCGTGTATATGCACTTTCTTCAAGGCTAACCAACATACAGATTTGAAAATCAAATTTATGATGTATACACTGCTTTGATATGCAGAACCAGCATGTATACACTCCTTTTCTAAAGTGAACCTGTGTACAGATCTGTAAATGATTATTTAGACATTACAACTATTCCAGACTTCAGTCATACCCATATCATCATATTTACAGACTATAACGTGCGCCATTTATTCAGATACACGATCAAACCATATAAAGATAATTCACTTCAAGCCTTAAGATCCTAATACATCATTAGATCTTATCCTTCATCAAATGCTAAGGTTCATCCTCGATTTAGATCGAGAAAAGCACCATAAGCCAATAACCTGCATATTAGATCTCACACTTCATTAGATATTTGATACTTGCACACCTTGGCCTACTAATCTTCTCTTCCTTTTATAGTGTTAGGCCTTTCTCAATACCATGGACCAAAACCACTTAGGACCAAATACCTAGGGTCAATACCCCAGACCAGATACCTTGGACAAATACCATGGATCAAAATACCATGGACCAAATACTTCAGACTAAAAAATTAGTTTTCCAAGGTATACACACTTTTCCTTCTGTCAAAGTGTGTGTGTATGTATACGCGACTTGTATACATTGAAACTTCATGTATACGTAGCTTGATTAATGGTGAACCTGTGTATACCTCTCTTTCTCCATTCTGTAAAGACTAATCTGCCATTCTTTGTTGTTTACCTACTATATAGTGATATTTCATCCGAGTGAGATTCCTTCTGAACTGATTTCTTGAAGATTCCCTACATTTCATCACATCTGTAAACACTACTGCCATGCATTCTGTCACATCTGATATCTCTTCCGTAGATTCATCTAGTTACCATATACAAGTGAGTTGTTCTACTATAGGTGGGTTGCCGTCAAGTATAAACCATACATCATAATGCCAACAGTGATCAGAATCTTTTACAAAGGAATTAGAGTTCCCTACCAAGGGTTTAAGTTTTTTAGCAAGATATTTGGTGAGATGATAAGTGGGACCACCAATAATGTTGACAATGGGTCTTATGGGGACACCTTCCTTGTGAATTTTGGGGGCTCCATAAATCCTAGGTGTGTAGGGATTGGTTTCGATGAGGTTCTTAGTGTTGTGTTCATTGCTAGATTTTATTAAGTCCTTAACGACCTTGGAGACCTTTCTTATTGGATTCTTTTTTAATTTTGTGTAACAACCACTATTATTCAAGTGGTGTAGCATATTTTCGTCGTAATCCTTTTTATTCATTATGACAGTCGCACCACCCTTGTCAGCCTTCAAGACCACAATATTAGGGTTTTGGTTTAGGGTCTTAAGAGTGAGATATTCTTATTTTGAAATGTTTCTTTTGGGTGGTCTGGCTTTCCTGAGGATAATGGAGCAATCTTGTCTCACAATTTCTTTAATGTTGTCTAGTAAATCCTTAATCACGTATTCAATGTTTCATAGAATGTCTTCATTGGGGATGGTTCTAGGTGAAATGGTAAAATTTAAGCCTCTTTTGAGTAGACCTAAAGTGATTTGGTCAATCTGAGTGCTTAAAAGGTTTACAATATGCCTACTCATTTTCTCTGTTTGTGATGAAGTTGTTTCCTTCTCAAAAGCATTGTTTATTGTCACAACTTTCGTGGATTCGAGTTCAACCTAGGGTAATGTTCCATCTACCTTGATTTTGTTACAGTGTACGTTGGGTGACTTCTCATGTTCCTTATTGTCCGATGATGTTTTCTTATTTCCATGCAATCGCTATCTATTAAAGAATTTTTTCTATCATTCGATGGGTATGCTCCTATTTCCACCGAACCGTAGTTTACTATCAGTTGAGACCTCTCTGCCTTATCATTGTCTCTGTTGTTCAAAACTGACTCATTCATCGCTTGTTTTGAAGAAGTTGTTGTCGTATTGATGCAGTCATTGTCTGCCATTGAATAGGCTATCAAGGCTTGTAATGTGGGATCTATTTTGGCATCGCTGGCGGACCTATCGAGTTTTCTATAGTCTAATGGAGCTGTATTCTTTTTCCCAGATCTGTTACCTATTATCTTGTGCAAAATCATGTTCTCTATTCTGTTGTTCAACATGGAGACAGTATCCATGTACATTGTGTGTTTTTGCACAGTCCTGTCGTTATTATCTATGCCTCTGAACTGAGTGGAATACTCGGATTCTAGAGATCTTGTAGTTGTATTTGTTTGAGAAGTGTTAGTTACATTGTTGATTACTATCACCGAGTTTTGTGCAGGTCTGGTTTTATCCCTCTGTGCTAGGTTTGTCATGTATAGCGACTCGAGGGATTTTGAGGTCGCTGTATTCTTTGCCTAATTGACATTTTCTTCAACCAAATTGTATTTTGACTATGGCCTAGTTTCTTTCGAGATGAGGGAGTTGGATAGCGACTCAAGGGATGCTTTCACAGATTTTGAGGCTACTTCTATATATGTTATTGTTTTAACAATCTTGTTTTCCTAAGTGACATTTCCTTCCACCGAATGTATTTTGGTTGCGGCATAGTTTCTTTTGAGATGAGGGAGTTAAGAAAAGTAATATGCGTTGGGGATATCCTGGATCTAGATTGAGATTCGTCTGCTGATTTTAGAGAGTTAGGATAGGTGATATAATTCTTATTTAGTTTCTCTAATTTTAAGGCTTGTTTGTTCTTTTTTTGTTCTTCAATTTTGATGGATTTTGATGCTAAGCAAGCGTCTATTCTAGACCAAAGTGTCTATGTTGGATATGGTTGTATTACCTATATGGAAAAATTTTAATTAAAAATGTTTGATGTGGTTGTATTACATATAAGGAAAACTTTTAATTTTAAAAAAAGATATTATCACCATATTGTAACCACATGCAACATACACATTAAAGTTGTATGGACCAAGGCCTTAACCAATGCGTTGAGGTGTATGCTAAATGGTAGAGTGGATAACTATAACAGGCTCCCTCCATATCCATTCCCCCCATATGCATTGGTAATTATCTTCAAATAGAAAATTTACGCTATACATAACAATTAACAATGTGAGTGTAGTGGTAAGATGCGATATTGTTTGCCGGCAAGTCATTGGTTTAAATCTTGTCAGGTTTGTTTGGTGAATCCATAACAATTTTGACCAGTGTGATAGGGCCACATGGATTTTCTTTTCATATGATATCTTTTTACAAGCATTCAATTTGTATTGGATTCAGAATGATGAAATATATGCAATGGAGTTGGTTAGAAAAGAATCTCAAAATTTTGATTTTTGAGCATCTTTTCGATCCTCCGACTCGCTCCTTGATCATTTTGGATCACTATAGAACTTTAAAACCTTTTTTATGCTCTCTAACTTCCCACTCCTAGTTTCTTTTCTCAACTATGGAACAAAACATAATATCATAGAATGGAACCCCTATTTTTCCTAACAGCGTGATATTTAACATAGCCCGATAGCCAACAAAAATTAAGATATGACTCACTTAAGCCTTAAAAATAGCTAAAATTTTGGACCTTCTAGAGTCTTATTCAAGTTCCAAACATTTTTATCCCCATATGTATGAGTAATGGGGGTTGATGTGGCATCCTCTTATACCATGGTGATCAACACAGTAGGTCAACTTGTAGGATGCATAATTTTTTGCATATGAACTTTGTTTAACATGATTTTTACATTGTTGGAAAGGTCTATGAGTGTAGAACAAATAATAGGGTTTGGTAAAAGTGAGATTTTTTTTACTCCCAAAAAAATTATTTAATTCCATAAATTGGCTTTGGAAATATTTAGACCTCAATTTTCCAAACTAGGACCCACCATTTAAAATGACCTTGTAAGATGATTCCCCCAATCGTTTCACTCTAAAAGCATCGAGATGTTGGAAATCATATCACTATTTGGGGGGGTGGGTGGGTTTGAATAAGTAGTGATAAGGTTTATACAATTAAAAAAAAAAATCACCACAATGCTAAATGATCAATAAACCAACGTAATACAATAGATTTGAAATATGTAAATTCAACACAAATTTAACACATAAACGCCATAACAGATATCAATAAAAACATGCACATGGAGACATAATGTTTTCTAGTGGAAACCATCAAGAGGAGAAAAACTACCCTACTGTTGCTACATTGCTCTAACTTTTTATTATTTGTCAAGCAAATCTTTACATAGATCAGTTGGCCACTACTAGCTAGGACATACAACTCCAACTACAATTTGCTAGCCACCACTAGCTATAAAACCCTAACTTTATGCCCACTATTTTGTTGGTCGCTTCCAACAAGAATCCATACTCCTATCTTGGCAAGCTACCACTTGTTGGAGGCCCCAACCTCCTCAACCTCTATGCAGACCTCATTTCAAAATTTTTATACTAGGCCCAATATCATCTGCTCAACATGCATACAACAACAACAACTCAAGTCTACAAATTAACCTCTGACAGTTTGCTGATTAATCCTACATGTATACAAGAAACATTGTTATGCACTATAGCTCTAACTGAACTCACTCACGCCTCCAATACAGCCATAGTACATTTATAATATTTCTTCTAGTCATAATGGAACAAATTGAAAACATTAATTACATTCCATACCTCATGATGACCATATCAAATAAAATAAATTATTTAATCATTTTAGTTATCACACTAAATACCATGGAAAAAGCCCTTGGTAATTTCCCATGATTTGTCTTTTCTACTCTTAACACTAAACACTGCATAGTTAAACATCTACAACCAATCAAACATATGCATAATAAAACATTTGTAACCAATAAATCACATATTACAAGGTTGACACCAATTCCAACCAAACACCATCAGTGCCAACAAGCTCCCCTTTTGGCGTTGATGTCAACCAAAAACCATATCAAACCTCAAGTGGCTTTGTCACTCTCCCCCAATTTTGACATCAATAGCAAAGGGATATGGTTGAAAAGATGATATTAATGTCAATGGAGCCAACAAGATAAATATGATTAATGTTATCCACTAAACATGTGCAATATACTCCCCCTGTACACTTGTGAATTCTGAAAAAAATAAGATGGCCAAACATTTTCTCTCCATAACATACAAAACAATATATGCCCAGTTCACACATAGAAATAGTTAATACTAGGTCCATTAAGAAGTAGCAACAAACTTAAGTCAACAATACTATCCTCATCATTTCATAGCAACAACATACTCATACAATAAACAAAAAAACTCTCATCACTATCAGTAGCAACAACATTGGCTCTACTGGGCACAAATAACCATATATACCAATTCTAGCACAAAACATATATACCCAACATCCATGCAAACATCAACATACAACTTCACACAACAAAAATCCTTTGAAGATAACAATACTTTGACCCCAACAACTCAACAACTCCACACTATAGTTTACCAACCAAACCATTATGTAAGTCCTGCTCTTCTCTTCTATAGAACATGTTTCCCACGAACATGCGTTGGGGGAGAAAACATCTTCATAGTTGTTGTAGAATTATTTTCACCTCCTTTCCATATTCAAGAGGCCATTAAATGATTTAATAAATCACAACCAACTAATGTACATGAAATACAAGGCTTATTAAAGAGATACATGGCTAAGTCAATGACATATGAGTTCACACATGGCTGAAATATGACTCATTCCCAATGCATAGTTGTACTCTAGAACCACTACAATGCATTCCAATCATAAGTAGAAGGATACATAACATGAATATAATGAGGAATTTATTCTAATGCATGTCTAGATCACTCGTCCATCAGATAAAAAATAAACACCCTAACAACAATCATAACATGAGTAGTACAAGGCTATAAAGTGGCTTCAACAACATACAAAACAATCCTTTATTCAAAACTTTACTAGAAAATTCACCATGACTTTGATAAACTCTCATTAACTAATATACATAGCATCAACTCATGCATAAGCCTTTCTCTCTTCATGAACAAATAGAATAAATATAAACTCCATCATTGAAAGCCAGACTACCAACATATTCCACATAATAAGTCTTGCAAGAATGATAATTAGTCACAATTAGATGTCAGTTAATAGCCTTTACCTTTTCCACATGAACTGGTACTTCTCTTTATTGATAATACAAATCACAACTTCTATTATAGCCACATTATATCTACAAATGCACTTTTGTGCAAATTTTGATCTCAAAATAGGTATATACAACACCATAGCATTTTTTGCTCGCTATCCATGTGCATTCGCTTTTCAACTTGCTATCTAAAACATGTTGATCACACTTTTCATACTTAATATATACAAAGGAATTTTGGTGTATGTACACATACTTTGCATGTTATTGAACCCCAACAACAATCCATACAAGGTATTGTCAACAAACAACTATGGACTTCTTCCAACACACTCATTCAAATTTTTATTCAATCATAGAATGCACATCTTCAACACACATCACACACTATGTGCCCAATAAATGGAAGAAAAGGATAAGATATTTTGTTTGTTTTCCTTCTAATCTTCTTCATCTTCTTTCATCATATCTACAATCCATATATGCCTTAAGCCCAAAATTGTTACAAAAATAACAATAGCCATAAAAGATATTTTTATCCCTTAAAGTCGACGAGATCGATATTTAAGAATTATCCTTATACAACTACTTATTTTTTGGGGAAGATTTGATCTCTTTATCTCTATAATCATCATAATTTTGTTCAAGTTTTTGACAACTAAAACATCTAACGCTTTTACTTGTTGCATTATTTGGCTTATGGTTTTGATGTTGGTTCCCTTTCTTGCTGCTATGAGTTTATGCTTTAGTCTTTTAATTATTTCTTCATTATCTCCCTTTGATATGGATCTACTATTTTCAAACTCTTCTCTTGCTAAAACCACCTCAGCCTTTAATTTTTCATAATGGATGATCCAATCTTTGAGCTGGTTGCCAATCTCTTCTTCAGATCTCCTTGCTTCCTCCAACTGGGTTTTTAGATCCACGATTTCTTTCTTGAAATTGTACTCTCTTTCTTAGGGTATTTGGAGAAGATTTTTCAAATCTCTATTTTTTTCTGGGATCTACTCTATCTTTTCCAATGTTGAGCTAATTAAAGCTTGACCTTTCACAAATTTTTCCTTTCCTTCATCATTTCTCCACATTTCTTCTCCATTCAATACATGCAACCTATCATATATCTCTCTTGTAGTATTGAGATCCATGATTTTCCCAATGCCCAAATCTTGAATATTATCATAAATTATGAATCTTTCTTATGCATCCAATAGCTAGGCTTGTTGTTAAAAAATTTTATCATCATAACCATTTATCGCCATTTTCCAAACTTCAGAACCTCTAGCGGATATTTCTGATTTCACCTTCTCTTTCCATGCCAGAAAATTTGAACATTGAGTCATGGAGCATCTCGATAACCCATGATTTTCCCATATCCACCTTCTAGCGATTAAGCTACAACAAAGAAACCTAGTTTGATACCATTTTTTGGAAACCAAATCACTACTGAGAGGGGGGTAAATCAGTAGTGCTAGGGTTTATATAATTTCAAATTTTTTTTCTCCATAATGTTAAATGATCAGTAAACCAACATAATACAATACATATAAAATATGTAAATTTAACATAAATTTAACACATAAATTCCATAATAGATATCAAGAAAAACATGCACTAGGAGACACACATTTTTCTGGTGAAAACCCTCAAGGGGAGAAAAACCACCCTGTTGTTGTTGCAATACTCTAATTTTCTATTATTTTCAAGAAAATCTTTACATAGATCAGTTGGCCACTACCAACTAGGACATATGACCCTGACTACAGTTTGTTGGCGACCACCAGCCAGAAAACCCCAAATTTCTAGCCACTGCCAACAAGAAACCAACTCCCATCTTGGCAAGCCACCACTTGCTGGAGGACCCAACCTCCTCAACCTCTATGCAGCCTTGCTTCAAAATTTTTAGACTCGGCATATATGATATTCTCAACATGCATGTAACAACAAAATCACAAGTCTACAAATTAACCTCTAACACTATGTTGATCAATGGTACAAGTATACAAGAAGCATCATTACACACCGTTGTTATCGGGAAAACTAGTGTCCATTCAGATCTGCTAGTCCCACTAAGACGGGTAGCTATCTTAGAAACAAACAAACTAAAGTCACTTCTATTTTCCTTTATGATAAATAGATGAGAGAGAAGCAAAGAGTACCAACCTTAGTCTTTCGCTTGGCTCCTTGCTTGTTTCCTCTCCCCTTTGATAGAGCTTTTCCACTCTTTCCTTACTTGTCCTGCTTCAAAGAACACCTGTAGAGTCAAAGCAACATGATACCATCAAAGCATATAGATTTTATAACCATAAAGAATATAGGATCATATATATGTTAACCATACAAATGCATATATCAATACAAGATTCAGAGATATACAAGAATGTGGAGGAAAACTCAAATAGCTTTATTGATAGAGGTAGTAGAAGAGAGGATTACAACCCATTGATCTAACCCAGTGCCATCCTCCCAAAATGAAAGCCCTCTTCACCTCATGAAAAGCTAGATCACCCAACACTATGATGTTCCACAGAGAAACCAATAGCATTTCCTTACAAGATACAAAATTCTAGCCTCTGGATCTCTAGGACGAGGGATCCATATATAGATATTTGTAGGTGGGTGAGTTAGCTTTTGGGTTTTTGACTAGTGTCATTTCTCTGATAGTTCTTGGTTCCACTTGGAGATTTCATGATCCCTTACTCATCCCTGGGTGAATTCGGAGAGGCAAGTGTCAAATGGGCAGTTTCTAGAAGATTGTCTAGATTTCCACCTATCCAACTGCCTCTGCCATTTGTTTGCTCTTGCTCATTTCACCCTACAGAAGGGCTTTTCAGTATGAATCATACTTTCTACATGTAGTAGGTGAGCTGCATTGCACCCTTAGCACTGAGCAATCTGTATGGTCCAGTTTTGACTAGTTCTGAGTAGTTTTTCAGGGAGAACTTCTGGGAGATGCTGTAATCAGCTGACCTTGTTCCTTTAGGGTATGAAACAACACTTTTAGGGGCTTAGAATATCTTGGTTTACATACATATGAGATTGGGGTTGCAGTGCCCAAATATGTCTATAACAGTTGCCCCCTAAAGCATGAGGTTGTAAATTTTCTGATGTCGGGTGAAATGCTTTATCATGAGGATCCAAGGTTTTTCGAACTAGAAGGTGACCTGTAATAAGATACAATACAATACATTATCTTCATAATATTTTCATGATCTAGCTAAGGCGGGCATTACCATGCTCAGCTTTATATTCATTTTCATGTACATTGGATAGACAACCGTCTGTATGGCAGACTGATGATTTTGGTAGAGCCATCATCCCTTAGCTTGGATTATTATATGTGCAACTATGATGTATATTTGATGTCTTTATTTTCCTGAATATATCACAGCCTGGATGGATGAAACTAGATCTAGGGTCTTCAAACTCGTTCAATCTTCGCCCGAAGTACAAGTCGATCCATGTGAAAGGATGTTCTGACGTCGAACATGGAAAGACATCGCCTGATTACTAGCCAATGATGTAAGTTGTTAACTGGCGCGAGAGGAATCACCAATAATGATGATGACCCTCAAGGTATGGAAATACAATTCACATGGTGTGAATACATGATTCGATTTTGAACACCACGCAAAATCTTCCGGTTGAAGGCCATTGATGTAAACCTGTCGTCGGAAGTGAGAAACTTGCCATTGAGGCATGCAAGCTTCAAAGTATTGAAAGGGTTGTTCCTAAGTCAACTTCTTGGGTAATGACTTGATGTCGACAAGAAGTGACCCATCGTAGGAGGGCCTTAATGAATCCCACATCTACGACACAAAATGGAACCAATTATTTTGTGGAGGTGAAAACGATCTGATGATACAAGGTTCAGGGTGGCAGTCATGGAAGAATGAAGTGTGAAGGTATTGCAGCGGATGAGATGTAAGTTGGGTTGGTGAATTCTCTGAACGACTTCTCTTGAACATATCAGTGACACTGAAATGGATTGGTATTTTTAAACCCAAAAATGGATGGTATGGAGGACCAATGGTGATATGACCGGTGAACATAATAACTCAACCTGACTCAATCATGGTGATGGAGTGAAAGTGTCATGTTCAAGAGTGACTTGCTACCAATAAATTTTCTTCAAGTTTTCTTCCCAATTTTTCCCCAGTCATTTCTGACCAATACCTCTTTATTTTTGTCAAGCTTGAGGAGGATAACATATGATCGTTCTATAATTTGCCCTTCGGGCAAACCTGTCGCTATGTTTTAACGAGCCTAGTGACAGTGAAACTCGCTCTTGTCTGCATGGACAAGTTTTTCGCTATTGCTTTAACGAGTTTAACAACAAAGATAACTCGGTCCTTTTCAATTTTAGAGAGTCTAAAAAGAGATGGAAAGGCAACTCCAGTAATCCTTTTTCATAGTATAATTCCTTAAGTCCGAAAAAGTATAAAATAATACGAAAGGGATGACGTTTCGATAGTTTTAATGAGCTGAACAAGACAAGCACTCAATGTTTTTGTGTAATGATCCCTCAGGTCCAAAAAGATTAAAATCTAAAGGAGGGATGGCACTCCCAATCACTTTAATGAGCTGGAGAGGCCAATTGCTCGGCAATCTTTCATATTTTATGAGTCAGATGAAAGGAGCTTAAAGGAGACTCGCTTTTTGAGGAACGAGTAATGTTTTCAGATAGCAGCTGGTTCCAGGTAAGGTTTGGAACTTTTTCAATCATGGCAGTGTAAAGAAGATGGCTAATAGAATCACTCGTCGCAGTTGTTCCTCAAAAGGGTTAAACAATCAAATGGAGGCATATGATCAGCTAAAACAAGAGTGGAGGTGATGGTAAGAACATAACCAAGGCTCAAAAGCTGATGATTATGCGATCGCAATGGTTATTTACCAAAGGATGGGTTCATTTTTTTAATGAGCTTAAACTCTCGGGGAACATTTGCTCATCGTTAGGTTTATTTTTTAACGAGCTTGAACTTCACGTAAAATTGCTCGTGATAATAGTCAAATATGTTCGATTCACCATTAACACTATGTTCTCTTGACGTTCATACTACCTGTTCAAATGCTCCATAAAACTGATTAGAAATGTACATACGTGCTTGAAAAATGAGTTAAAAAAACTAATACCTTACTTGAATTACGTGAGTAATAACATTAAAGTAGTTTTTACCTCTCATTTTACCATTTCATTCAAATTTGGGATTGTTGGAGCTCTGGAGGTGATTTTCCCCCTTAATTTTCATCAGTTGATTCTGGGAGATTCTGTGGACTATTTTTGGCACCGTCTGGACCAGGTAGGAGCTAACCCTGAGCTCTTCAATTGCATTCTTTCCTTTTTTTATTCTAAGCATGTTTTCCTACTTTTTTGAGCCTCTAGGGTTTGAACATTTTGTTCTCTCCCCATGGCACCTAGTATACATCGAAAGGTGTGATGTATACTGAGCTGGCCATTGGCTGGTTAGTATGCATCCCACCCAGTACATAGCTAGGGTGCAATGGGCACAAGGAGGAAACTTATGCACTGATTTTTGATGGAATCTTTGCCTGTTTTTGCCCAAATCAGGATCCTAATTCTTCTCTTGTTTGTTTTTCATAGATTCATCCGAGCAAGATGGTCATTAATGGTGTGAACACAAGCATGAAGAGGAGAATATGATTGCCTTACATGATCCGGGTACGGTAACTGCATTGCGGAACTGTGGCTTGCTCAAGTTCTTCCACATATCTAGCATGAGGCAACAAATCAACTTGTTGCAATATCTTCTCGATGCCTAGGATCCTACCAACCAAGTGTTCCAGCTTAGACGTAAATTCCTCCCTTTGACTGTTGAGGATGTCTACTTTTTGACCAGTTTGTCGAGGCGTGGTGCCCCTCTCTCACTATCAAGTTCCGTCCGTGGGGGTGAATCCATGAGGGATTACATTCACCGATACTGTAGAGATGGATCTCAACCAAGCAGGGACGACAAGATTAGTCTTAGAGATGTCACTGACCGGTCCTTGAGGACTATCTTATTCACCTTTTCTAGATTGGCTGGCAGCGTGGCTCTTCACTTGGCCAACAGGTCCTATATGCAGTATGCCTTGGAATGCCTTGAACCAAAGGTATTCAACTGGTTTGATGCAGTATTTCCAGTGATAAAAGAATAGCTTACCAAGGTGAAGAACAGAAGATCCAAGAACTTTGGTTATGGTTCTATTCTGACTACTTTCACCTTGGAGAAGATCCCACTGATGTAGCCATAGTACATTTCACTTGGACTGCCAGCGCCGACAGAGCCACAGATGCAGAGATGGGTTGACCTTATGGCCAAACATGTTGGTCAATCACAGGTTTCATTCTTTGATGCCTTCTTCAAGTGGTTCAACCGTCAGCAGATGGTTTATGCCGAGTATCCATATGTCGGGATGGATTTCCGAGGTGACCCAGATTTGGTGTTGCCAGCTGGCGAGCAGTGGGGTCTCATAGGTAAATATATCTAACCATGTCTCTGTTCATTGCTTTTATGATGTTCTTGTGTTTTTTAAATTTTATCAAGACTAATCAAACTCATGTATCCATGCAGATATTGGACCAATGTGACTAGCAGTGCACCCGAGGGTAGCAGTTACCATTCCAACAGGAGAGGCTATAGGAAGGGTTATCCTTCGTGATCTGGATGTAGCCGAGACCCTTGCAGTGTTGCAGGATCAGATCGAGGGCCTCACCCTTGGTATTCTGGATGTGAGGACCAACGAGCTGCCTCTGAGATTACAGTACCATACTACTGGTGTGCTGAGTCGATGGACTAGGCTCCTACGCATGATCACACAGGCAATGACTTGTTACCACCAGCACCGTTAGTTTAGGGTGCTTCCTTGCATTTTTGAGTTTTTGGGTGGTATGACCAATTTTGTCCTGGACACAGAACATTATGTAAAAACTATAAACAGTTATATATATTTTTTATTTTCGGAGATTTATTTCGGTTAAGTTATATGATCCTAATTCATATGTTGATAAAATGCTTTTCTTTTATAAATGTTGCAAATTTCTATCTAACACATAATTTGCTAATGAATTAGTTAATGTGTTTAAGTTTATGGAAATGTGTTGATATTGAATAGAATCAAACTGCCTTTTCAAAATCCTGACCCTTAGGAACATACGATAGATAGCTGGATCCAAACAGAATAGATGTCGGTAAGCTGTAGAATGACGAGTTGTGAATCTAGCCTGACGACAAGTCGGCATATGCCATGTGCAATGGCATCAGAGAGGAGCTCTATCAAAGCGCTATATTCAGCGATGTTGTTTGTTGACCGAACAATACATACCCCTCTGAAACTCACTAACTCACCACTTGGATCAAAGATGGCCCAGGCTGCAAAAGATAGGTTCTGCATACTACGACTAGCTCTGTCGACATATCCAACAAATGATTCCAATAGGTTTGACATCTGCAACAAATGAAAAAGTGGATTACCTAACCAAAATGATTACTCTTGATGAAAAAAAAAATGTAACAAAAGCATATGAAGAGATTACTACGCTTAGTCAAGCATAGTAACGCTTAAGGTACAACCCGTTTCGGGGTTGCCACAGTGGAATTCCATCGCAATCTACTAGCTCGTAGGCTCCTTTTGCTAATACACGCTTAACAATGTAGGGACCCATCCACAAAGATTGGTACTTACCTGCTCCCAATTTATCGGATTCCTGATCCTAAAGTAAGACCAGGTCACCTTCTAAGAAGACACGAGGTTTGACATTCTTGTCAAATTGTGTCTTGACTCGTTTCTTATGCACTTCATTAGACAAGGTGGCATCACGAAGGGTTTCATCCAATTGGATTAATTCCAAGAAACAAGCCTCTTCCTCTGAAGTTCCGGGGAGAAGGTCGATTACGAGCTTGAGAGATGAAATTTCGCACTGAACTGGTAAGACTGCTTCCAGGCCATACACCAACTGAAAGGGTGTAAATCTGGTCACATTCCTCACCGATGTATGGTATGCCCACAAACTTGAGTACAAGATTAGGTTCCAAGTCTGTTTATGGACTCCAATCATCCTTTGCAACATGCGCCTCAGGACTTTGTTGATTACCTCAACTTTCCCGTTATCTTGTGGATAATACAGAGTAGAGCTGTCGTGGGACAATCCTAATTTGGCAGCCAATTCAACCATCATGTGATTGCGGAAATGCGATCCATGATCTGTGACTATAGCTTGTGTAACACTGAATCTGGAGACTACATGATTAAAAAAGAAAAGAGCAGTTGTTTCACCGTTGTTGTTTAATGTAGGCATTGCCTTGGCCCATTTCGTAAAATAGTCAACTGTGACTATGATATACGCAAGCCCCCCGACCGAGGTGGGGTTACATGTCATGAAATCTATGCCCCATTTTGCGAATGGCCCAACAGCAACTACTGGATGCAGAGGTGCGGGTGGTATTCTGGTTTTGCAGTTGAAGATTTGACATGCATGGCAACGTCTAACTGCTGTTATGCAATCTTTGAACATTGTTGGCCAGAAGTAACCTACTCGTAAAATATTTTGTGCCATTGCATAACCAGATTGATGCCCCCTGCATGCACTTGAATGACAATCATTCAGTGCCTTTTTGGCCTCCTCATGGGTGAGGCACCTTCACAGAACTGTATCGATACCTTGACATTAAAGTGTATCACTAACGATCATGTAGTCTTTTGCTTGGTATCGAGTACGTCATTATTCTGAGCAAGAGGTATTAGGCCTATATTTTTGGGTTTGGAGATAGATGATTATATCTCCATACCAAAAATTGCTTGACAATATCAGAAACAAAGATTCATCCATGATTGATGCTTTGGATGTTGAATCGTTGGACGATGATGGGAAGTTACATAGTAACTCCGCGAAAACTAGAGATTTCTTTGATTTGGATTTTACGAATTCCAGATCAAAATCTTGCAAAATAGCTATCCATTTGGCATATTTTACCCAAGTAACTGACGCGACAAGATGTAAGTCATAGGGTTGCAATATGACAAAATGGTAGTTTTGCAAAAGAGGATATAGTGTCGAAATCTATGTACTACTTGAATAGTTGTAAGAGCCAGCTTTTCAACATAGGAGTACTTGCTTTTTGTATCATTTAAGTTTTGACTTAAATAATAGACAGGATGTTCGATTCCATTGTCAACTTGAACTAAAACCATTGCGATGGTCGTATCTACCGCAGCTAGATACAAGTTAAAGTCCTTTTGATATTCAAGATTTTACATTAATGATGCTTTTATTAGGGATTCCTTTAGAGCATCAAAGGAAGATTGTGCAACCTGATCCCAGTTGAAGGGAACTTCCTTTTTCAGAAGACGTGTATAACCTTTAGCAAGTTCAGCGTAATTTGGAATGAACCTCCTTAGAAAGTTTGCTTTCCCTTGGAGTTTCTAAATCTAAAGCAAATTTGAAGGTGGAGGCATCTCGATTATTGCCTGAACCTTACATGGGTCGAGACGAATCCCATCCTTTGAAACCAAAAAGCCAAGTAAATGACCAGAACCGACACAAAACACACACTTGTGTGGATTGAGTAGTATCTTGTAGTATCGACAACGTAGAAATATAGCTCTCAAACGCTGTGGATGATCAGTCTGCTTTCGTGAATGAGCCAGAAGATCATTGAGATATGGTTGAACGATGTTCTTGATGTCATGGAAGGCATAATTCATAGCCCTCTGAAAGGTTGCCTCTGTGTTCTTTAAACCGAAAGGCAACTTGTGGTATGCGAATGTGCCCCACGGACAAATAAATGTAGTCTTTTACTGGTCCTGTGGGTGGATATTTATTTGATTATAGCCAGAAAATCCATCCATAAACAAAAATATTTCGCATCCGATGCATTCATCAATTATTTGGTCAATGAAGGGTGTAGGATAGTTTTCTTTCAGACAAGCTTAGTTTACATCCCTATAATCGATGCACACTCTAATCGTTCCTTGATTTTTCATCACAGGAACAATGTTCGATACCCAATCAGTTAGAGGAACTGGGTAAATGAAACCAGCGTGTAAAATTTTTTCAACTTCTACCTTGATGGCAGCAACTTTCTTCGGGTACACCTGCTGAAGCCATTGTCGTACCGGTTTGACATCTAGATACATCTTAATTTCGTGTTCAACTATGCTCGAGTCAGTGCCTGGAATTTCTTCATATGACCATGCAAAGACATTTCTAAACTCGCAAAAGAGAGTGCAATATATTTCCAATTCTAAAGAAGAACAAGATTTTCCGACATGAATAGTCTCTACAACATCTGGCTTGGTTTAGATATTTATGGCAATAATTTCTTCAATATTGGACAGATTTTGCTCGGGATCCACCGTATTTATAGTATTTGATAGAAAATCAAAAACTAAAGGATGATCAAGGTCGTTGGAACAATCTTCGTGGTAATTCAGAAGATGGGAACGATGGTGGTAATCTTCCCAAGGTGCCTCTCCTATCATCATTGATTGAATGATCCCTTCATCTGTAGAATGTACATGCGACCAAGGTTCTGAAGAGGTGCCATATTCTTTAGACCTATCTATCCAAACACTCGATGAGCGTTGATTTGGGTTTGCCACCCAGGCTAAGAAAATTGGTTACTACAATATTTCTATTGGGCTTGGAGGCAATACCTGGTGATGATCCATGCTAACATCATGTTTGAAAATCTGCTGAATCTCTATGGATATAAAATATACCATATTGTAGGTCTCCACCGTGGCTACTTCCACCAGATTACTTGGAGGTGTTAGAGCAAAAGTACCCATCAATGTAGGGTCTTTTAGGATGCATACTCTGATATTTTGAAGTGATTGAGAACTTCCATGGATCATCGAGATTCTTCCCGTAACTTGTGAACTGTTGGGGAGGAAGGTTTGTTGGTCAATGATTGTAATTCCTCCTTTAAAAGGAAATGCAATCTTTCTAAAGTATGTTGATACAACAACAGCCATAGCATAAATCCAGGGTTTTCCTAGTAGGATGTTGTAATTGAGGTTTCCATCGATAACTTCAACATCAATTTCTACTGTTTTTCTCCCTAGTTCAACTTGCAAGTTACTTAAACTCTCATACGGGGTGTATATCCATCCATCGAATGCTTTTAACGTCGTTGATGATCACAACAAGGGTGGTGAGCCTAATGTTTTCCAGCAACTCATTGACATAATACATGTAGATGCCCCCTCATTAATAATTGTTCGATGAACAGTTTTGTTGAGGGCTTTCACTTGGATGAGGAAAGCGAGTTGAGCTGGTAACTGGGGTTCATATCCTTTATGATTAAAGGCCACAAGATTGGAATCCACTGGGTCAATCCCACCTATTGCTAATAATAGAGCTTGCTTTTGGGAGGGGCAATTTTGTAGTACTTCAAGTGTCGACATAGCGGATGGCGATTGGGCCAGATCCTCCACTATATTATAATTTTGTGCTACTCTGGCATGAGGATTAAATGTCCATTTGTGTACTACTCCCTTTGGCGTCTTTATCGTTAGCTCAGGAATGATGGGTGGCACAACTTCAGTCGAAGTTGTTGTTGAACTACTAGGTTGATCAGTAGCCTTGTTGTTCGATAGCTGTGGATTCCCGTAATATTTATTCCTTATCGATATCAAAGCATCATTTTGTTTCGAAATGGACAACATAAGCAATGGGGATTGGGAAGCATTATCGCTAGAAACCAGATTGGTTTTTGGGTTTGGAAATGGATCAGTCAATACCGCTGAGGTTTTTGAGTTCTTGAAGAATTTCTTAATCTCAGCTTTATGTGGACAATCTTTTGTCCAATGATCCTCATTGCATATGTGACATCTCGAAGGATATTTCCTTTGCCCAGAAGGGTTTACGGAAGATTTTTCAGGAGAAAAATCATCATATTTCTTATTTTTTCTTTTCCCTTTCTTCTTGCCCCCTGGTTGCTTCAGTTCTTTGCCCTTGTCAGTCGACACGGCATTAACCTCCGAGGTAAGAAGTTCTTCATTTGCATTTTGACCAGAAACTGTATGGGCTTTTTTAGATGTGGCCTTTGCGGTTTTTATGATGGTCTTACCTATCACGGCATCATTGGCATGAGAGGCTTTGTTTGATTTAGGAGGAGGAATTGAAAACTCTGGTCTAGGAGCGTTAGGGGTTTTTCCATAGAGTGTGCCAGACTGGGTATAGATCAAGTCTAGATATTGTGCACGAGCAATGACTTGCTCTTCAGTGAAAACTCCTTCCTTGGCCACATCTTCTGTAATAGAGGGTAACAGTGACTTAATAAACCATTCAACTAACAGCTAACCAAGAACATATGTTTTTACCATTCGACGACGACGTCACCACTCATGAATATGATCAGATATGTGAGTGGTTTTCGTTTGCTTAAAATTGGTAAGAAGCTTCGTTCTTGTTTTGTACCTTATTGGTAACTAAAAAAAGGTTAAAAAGGTGGTGGCGAGGGTGCTAAAGTTATCGAATGAAGCTCTAGGTAATTTGATGTACCATTTTACTGCTAGACTAGTTAATGTTCGCTAAAAAAGGCAAAGCCTAATCAAATCATCATTGAGAGTGTTGGACGAACACCACAGATGAAAGTTCATCACATGATTCAATGGATCTTCACCCAGATTTCCATAGAATTTAGGGATATCTGATGGAAGTTTATGAGGAATCGCTGGCCACCAAGGGGCATAAGCAATTGGATCATTTGTTAACCGATTCAGATCTGGTAACTCTAAAGTTGCTGCGAAAGGAAACTGTTGATTCAAGTTTGGTGAAGCATACCCAGGATAAGATGGGATCACCCGAGCTATGGGTCTTTGCATACTAGCATAATGTATTTGATGCTGATAACTTTGATAAGGTTGATGGGAATAAACATTATGATATGATTGTTGGTAACCGTTTTGAATATACGGTTGCCCATTACCTGCAAAGCTTTGTTGCTCAGGTCCTCGGTAAGTTTGCTGGAATTGCGGTTGTTGATATTGTACTAGCCATGGCTATGAGATCATTTGATGTTGCCCAATACTGGACGTTTGACCAAGATGAGGGGTTATGGTACCCGTTTTAGCCTGGGTCACTTCAGTTAAGGATCCACTAATCGACGGTTGTGATTGAGTCACAGAGACAAGAGGTTGTTGCATTGCGACCTGAGAAACTTGAGGTTGACATACAACAGGAAATGCTTGTACTTGCGACACCGTCACGATAGCTGGTGTAGGGGGAATATTCGACATAGGTTGATCTGGTTGTAAAGAATAGACAACTCTTGGTTGTTGAGCTAGTATTGGTATCCAACCACTGGATGTGATTCTAGCCGGACCCAAATTCTGTTGTGAGCTCCCATATGGTTGTTCTCCCAAAGGAAACAATGAAAAGGCATACTGCCCCCCATATGGGGACAATCCAGTGTTCAAAGGGAAAATTGGCCTTTGGAGACTAGACTGCCCAAATTGATACTGTTGCGAAGGATCAATTTGTTGAGACTCAACATACGAGATTCCAAATAAGGTTTCAGATGAACAAATAGGAACAGACCATACTATCGAGACAGTCCTTGGGTGGACTCCATCTAGCTACTGAGAGCTAGTTGGGACAGATGGTACACCAGCGAACATTGTCGGAGTAGCAGCAGAAGGTTATGCTACTGCCATGTTAGATCACACAGTCTTAGATGTCGATGGTTGTTCAAACATATCAAGTCTATCCAAAAGATTTCCTAGCGATTCTATAGGAACTTGCGATAAAGGGAGACTAACTTCTGAAGTAGAAGGATATAGGTGGATCCCAGTTCCAAAATGCAATGGAGTACTGGATGGAAGATCCTCTACAATCTCTTCTACAACAATCAACCCAAGTGGAAGAGGTAGACTGTCAGGTCTGTAAAATATTTCTAGTGCCGAAGAAGGTATAGACTCTGCAGGGATAGATGCTGGAGGGGTAACACCTTCCGAATCAGCCCTAGATGGAGCTAGTTCAAGAATAGAAGTGTTTACCATTACACTGGGATCAGTTCTAATGTCTTCTTGTAACTGTGAAACTTATTCTGTAGAGTCAGGGATACTAGAAATGGTTGGAGTAACTGGAGTCTCTGAGGATGTTGAAACACAAGTTTCAAACAAACTAGGAGACTTTGACCTAGTTAAAGGAGTTCACTTGGCCTGGAATGGTTTCGTTTCCAGAGTCAAAGATGGTTGACTCATTAGTCTTTGCGAACAATGGGGTTTTGATTGACTTTCTTCCACGATTGCAGATTACTTGATCAACTCAAAATAAAAAAGGGAAAATGTGATTCCGAATTTAACGAATTTTATGACGCTTTGACACAACTTTCTTTTTCAATTTTTAAGAGTCGAGAAAAAGCTAAAGATGACTCTAGTTTCCTTCCATATTTAATGAGCCTGAAGTGAAAAGTGCTCAGATGGACCTTTTCTTTTAAGGAGTCTGAAAAGGATTGAAAGTGACTACTCTGTAAATCTAGACAGAGGGATTACCAAACCAATCGCAAAACTGCAAAATACTTTTTACAGTGTGGCAGTCAATCTTTCCGAATGTTGTGTTCAGTGAATTGTGATCGATAGGGCGGTAGACACGGCTTCCTAAGGATAAAGGATATAGCCTATTGTGGTCTCCCAATATATACTCGACGGTATGTGGTAGCACAAGTCCGTACTAGCACTTGTCGTCTCAAAGAGGAGGAATCACCCAACCTACGATGAAAGCGATAGTTACCAGGCTTTATGACGCTGGAATATATCTCTAGCCTAGACTTCTAAATGTTTTGCATTAGGTTCCAAAGCATTTTTATGTTCATTGAAATTTATTTTACAGCTGATCTTTCTTAAGAAATTTTCCTTTAAGGTTCACCGCGTGATGTAGATATACAATTCCTAAATATGCAATCTAAGATGATAAATAGTCGTTTATTTTCTTTTTGCAATGAAAATCCTAGCTACTAAGGAAAGAGAAGCAAGATTCTTTCAACATAGAGAAAAGAGCACACACTAAGATGCATTGTCCTAATTCAATCTCCACAAGCAGTCTAAATGCTAATGCACATGCATGTATTTGTTTTTTGATTTCTTAATGCGTGAATGACAAAAAGAATGTTAAGTACATATTTGAACTATTTTTTTTTCAAAGCGACAGTACTAACAATTTTCTTTTCAAAAAAAATGAAAGGAAGACTAAGACGACAATTTGTGATTTAAAATTTAAAATTGCTTTCAACACTTGAAATACTATTAATTCAAATCAAATACAATGGAAAAAGTGTAATCGACTATCAAAAAGAGGAAGACTCTTTTCTTTGACTGAAAATGACACTTGTGACACTTTCAAATCAAAACATGAAAGTTCAATTAAGCTACTGTTTGCAAAGGAGAACTGTAAATGACGAAAAATACATTAAAACAATCACAATTCTTTATACAATGGAGGCTAAATAATGCAAAGGAAGGGAGTTTCAACAGTGGTATACTGATCACAGACAGCAAAACTACTGAATAAAGCTTAAGACAATGAAGATAAAAACAAAATCTGGAGGAAGAAATAGTCTTACCTAATCATCACACCTGTAACACAAGGAAACAGGGATGCATCTCACCTACAAAACACATGAGGTGTGATGCATCCAGACTACCAATGAGAGATAGTGCGATGGTCCAGGGATGAGATTAGGCTTGGTTTTTTGCTCATAGTTTGCAGCTTAGTTCAGGGATTTAGGTTGAGCTAATGATAGGTAGTAAACACAAAGTATAGGGGCTGATCTAATGATGTTACTTGAGCTACCACCAGGGCACTTAGGATGTTTGCAAGTCAGATGTTTAGTTCATAAACTAACCCGGAGATTGACTGAAGCAGCGTTGATCTACTTTGCAGTTGCATAACGAAAGCAGTTCGAAGGCTAGCTGGCTTAACTTCAGGCTCCATCTGTAGTTTATAAATCAAACAAGCTATTCGCTCCCCAGTGGAGTCACCATTTTGTTATCAGGAAAACTAGTGTCCATTTAGAGCTATTAGTCCCACTAAGACAGGTAGCTATCTTAGAAATAAACAAGGTAAAGTCACTTGTGTTTTCCTTTATGAGAAATAGATGAGAGAGAAGCAGAGAGTACCAACCTCAGTCTTTCACTTGGCTCCTTGCTTATTTCCTCTCCCCTTTGACAGAGCTTTGCCACTCTTTCCTTACTTGTCCTGCTTCAAAGAACACCTATAGAGTTAAAGCAGCATAATGTCATCAAAGCATAGAGATCTATAACCATAAAAAATATAGGATCAGATATATATTAACCATACAAATGCATATATCAATACAAGATTCAAAGATATACAAGAATATGGAGGAAAACTCAAATAGCTTTATCGATAGAAGTAGTAGAAGAGATGATTACAACCCATTGATCTGACCCAGCGCCATCCTCCCAGCATGAAAGCCCTCTTCACCTCATGAAAATCTAGATCACCCAACACTATGATGTTCCATAGAGAAACCAACAACACTTCCTTACAAGATACAAAATTCGAGCCTCTAGATCTCTAGGATGAGGGATCCATATATAGATATTTTCAGGTGGGTGAGTCAGCTTCTGGGTTTTTGATTAGTGTCATTTCTCTGATAGTTCTTGGTTCCACTTGGATATTTCATGATCTCTTACTCATCCTTGGGTGAATTCAGAGAGGCAAGTGTCAAATGGGTAGATTCTAGAAAATTCTCTGGGTTTCCACCTAGCCAACTGCCTCTGCCATTTGTCTACTCTCGCTCATTGCACCCTACAGAAGGGCTTTTTAGTATCGCACTTTTTGCATGTAGTAGGTGAGATGCATCACACCCTTAGCACTAAGCAGTCTGTATGGTCCAGTTTTGACCAATTCTGAGTAGTTTTTCAGGGAAAACTTCTGGGAGATGATGTAATCAGCTGACCTTGTTCCTTTAGGGTATGAAACGACACTTTTTGGGGGCTTAGAAGCCCTTGGTTTATGGACATATGAGATTGGGGTTGCAGTGCCCAAATATGTCTATAACAACTGTAGTTCTCTCTCACTCGCTCATGGCTCTAATAAAACTATATACATTTATAATATTTCTTCTAGTCACAATGGACCTATTGATAGTGCTGGAAGTATGCCAACACAAAGGGTCTCCTTGGTATGAAATCCCAATTAGACCTCACACCATTTGGGATAGGATCCCCATCTGGAGAATAGGCATGACCACCATTATTCTTAGATATTTTCCTTGGCTGCAATTATCAACATAAGAGATTATGCACACAACCTTTGAAACAAGCAAGTTGGCATTGTGAAGCATACAGTTGCAATGTATATAAGGTACATTCAAGGAAGTGAAATAAAGAGTGAGGCTCTAGAAGAAAAGTAATAGTACCATTCTATAAGATACACACAAGAACATAGAATGAATCATTGATTAACCTATAAAGTAGTTGCTAGGATAACAATGATCATAAAAGTAAGTAACAATTCACATTCAACAAGGTGCATACCAAAGGCAATGTAATATTTCATTTTCATTGGTTTGTAGAAATGTAAACATACACCACAAACAATGAAAGAATAGTCTTACAATCATTCATGACATATGAATGAACGTGCGTCAGCTACAAGAGCTTCAAATTATTAAGTGAAAGTACCAAGATACACCATTACAATGATAAAGCACTAGCTCAAATAGTGGAACATTAAGTCACCATTTTCTCTTCCAAAGAATGATCTTCTCTCTTTTTCCAAGATAGAGAAGCCAAGGTGGAAATTCTTTCACTTGAGCTATGAGGGTGTATTTATAAAAAATGAGGTGACTCACCACCTTCTTTGTGACACTTGACCAACCCTCATGACTCTTGAGCTCTCATCTGACTTTTCGTATTCCTATGTGACCTTTGAGATTTTACATGACTTTATAGCTTTCTAATGACTTTTAACATTCCATGTGGGACCCTTGGGCTTCCACACATTTTAAATTTTCTCATTTTTGAAATTACATAATTGCATTCCACAAATAATGTGGAAAAATACATGGGACCAAACAACACTCTTTTGTTGACACTTTGAATGACCATAGTTTGGTGACTGTGATATGAGACTTGATGGAAATGTACATTGTATTGATGTGAGGATCCTTTCTCCATTTCCATGTCTTCAAATCTTGATGATTTATACAAGATGTGATTTATCTTCGCCCTCCAAAGGGTCTAGATGATGTTCGAACCTTCTATTAAATTTATTTTTCATCGTCCATAATTCATTTATTCTCGCATGATATCATCTTTGTGTCTTGTCTCCATGAGTGTCCTTCTTGTAACCTCTTCTTGCTAGCCTCCTTGAGTATCATCTTTCCATGATAGGATGGCATCACCTACAAATGAAGTTCATTCATGGCAAGACAACATCAATATGATAATCACCTCTTCTAACTATGTTTACTCATGTAACATGTTGAATATGATGGGATATTATGAAAGGACTAAGAGAAATGGTTTATGAATTGTGTAGTTGAGCACTAATGGGAGCAATATATGATTATGTTACCCACTGGAACTATGCAATGTGTAATACGGGAAGGCTCATCAAGGTTCTACACAATTGGAAAGTTCAGCTAGCAAGAGTGGCAAGGCTAAGCACTACAATTGTGCAATGTTTAGTGCTTGAGAAGAAGACTCATAGGATTTAAAAATTGAGCACTACAGTGACCTAGATAGGAATCTACAATCGACTAGAACTACACAATGTGTAGTTGAGGCAAGGCTAGAAAATACCTTGTGCAGTTGAGTAAGTGAAAGAGATAAGGGAAGCAAGTTTGCACTTTGATTGCACAATGCACAGTAATTGAAGAGGAGGCTTAGGGGACTACACATATGAGCTATGTAGGATTCTTGATATTACCCCTCTATCCATTTTAACTATTCAATGCACAATACAGGGCAGGAGGGATCAAGAACTGCATAGTTGACAAGGCTAAGAAACAAGATTAAGGACCTATACTCTAAGATTGGTCAATGTGCAGTTAGAGGAGGTTGTATTCAAGATGTAAAGTGAAAATATACAAGAGCTAAGGATTTCATAATTGAGGCTTGGGAGTGTGTAATACACTCATCACTTAACTATAATATTGAGTGTGCTCATGATTTGTGTAGGATGTGAGGACAGGGTTGAACTCCAAAATTGACTAAGTGTGAGATCAATGACACAAGAGAGTAAGAGCATATATCGGGTCTCAAACTGATCACAAGCACATGTACACCCGAGCACATGACAAGAAGACTCACTATACCCAAAAACAATAAGCATTTAGTGAAACAATAGTAAAACGGCACTTGTCTCCAAGTGTGACACTTAAGATGTACCTTTACAACTCAAGTTACACAATGCAACAAAAAGGTGTGATATGCCATAATAATGTGTCCAACACATTCTATAATTATAAATAGCATCAATTAGTGGAAGAAAGTGTGTTGGAGTTGCATCTAGGAGGTGCTCTTAAGATGTGTAAAAACAAGTGAAAGAAACACATGCAAGAGTGAAAATGACACTTGAAACACAAAGAAAACACAAGTGACACATGCAAGGAATTAAAGTAGGAAAAAGGGACAGTTATAAAAGATATAGCAAGAAAAAAAACACATGTAAGAGAAAAATAAAGAAAAAGTGACTCTTACGAAATCAAAAATTGATATTTGAGAAATCTCACCAATCAGGTGGGGCATTTGCAACCATGAGTGAGTGAATTCTCCTTATATTTCACAATGCACGGATCTCAAAAGTGAAAGAAGAATATAAAGATGAGCTTTGGATTGGGATCTTTATATAGGCAGAGGAGAAATAAATTAGGTTTAAGGTTAGTGAGTGCACTCAGTGCATGTCGGAAACTACAAGCAAGAGTGAATTAAATAACTTCAAGAAGTGCACTCTCACTATCGACAAAGAGTGTGCAATCACTATCTGTAGAGGATGCCCTCACACTATCACTATCCATAAGAATTGCACAGTCTCTATCTCTAAAAATTGTGCAAGCATTGTCATGAATAATTGCGTAGGGATTGTCCACAAATATTGCCTAGTCTCTATCAATAGGGATTGTGCAATCACTATCAACAGGTACTAAGCAGTCACTATGATTAGGCATTGCACAGTTACTATGATTATGCATTGCATAGTACTTGACTTGCAAGAATACAAATTGTAACACTCCTCTCCACATTTAGTAGATTTTACAAGCTCACCAGGGTAAACATGAGCTAAGAGTTACTATATATGACCCAACATCCAATTTTGAGTTATGAAAGTGGATTCTACTATCCAAAAACTTACTGCAACCTCCCAGGGACACATGATCACCTAGACATTAGGAAAATTGCACTGGTGAACAAGCCATCAGCTAGAACCACCTTTTTCACCCACTCTGCCTCCTAGATGCACTCACGCAAGCTAATGCAAGCAGCTAGAAGGCTCAATCTACACTCATAAGCTTCCCTCCATGAGGCTACAACTGAAATTCTCTAGTTAAGAGGGTGTGGCCAAAAGCCATGTCCCGGATTTTCAAGCTATCCTCTAACCCAACTACCCAAATCTTCCTAGAACCTTCCAGAACTCTACCAATAACCAGTAGGAGTCTTCATTCTTTATCCATGACTCTATTCTTGCTCGAGCTAGTAAAATACATGATAATCATTTCTGAAAACACGTGGTAAACATAACACCTACAGGTCATGAATTCATATATGTTCATTATATCATTAGTTTCATCATAGAATCATCAAGAAGGCTTACTACCCTCTCTTTCTAGCTGCAAAAACCCCTGTTAGCTCATGCATTCAAATATATAACCAAGAGCTTTTCAAACCGTGGAAAAGAACCATAATAAGAGAAGATCAACTCATGAGAAATATACCATGATTATACCCATCATTTAACCAGAATATAACTATGAAAAACTAGTCATAAAGTCATATACTTGTGCTCATTAATCTCAATAAGCATCAACACATAATAACATATGCAAATGCCAACCAAGTTAGGGACTTCCACGTACCACCCAGCCATAGATTTGGCTGAACCAAATATTGATTTCATCTGATCACCCATATGCCATATTCCAAGCATGAATGTGGGATCACATGGGATAAAACAAAACACAACCAACCAAGGCTTCTAGAGGCTAAACCACCTCAACCCTCAACCACAATGATTTCACCTAAACTGGTCTAGAAATCACCAAAACCAAACAAGCTTGGATGCCTCAAAACATTCTTCACCATACTCAGAGGAATTTTCCTGTCTTTATCCCCCTATCAAGAGTTCTAGGAGAAAACCATCCCCACCCTCAACCCTTGTTATTTCCCTGAGACCACCTCTCCCGGATCCAAAATCTATTGGAAATCCAAATATTAACCAAAACAGGGAACCCACTACATCATGGCTATCCAAGAAATGGAAAGGAAAGGTTGTAAACCAATATTGATCCAGGAAAATCCCATGCCAATGACAACAAACATAAAAAATAAACCAACGCATAAACCATGCATCAAATCCCTGCATGCTAAATCACACATGCACATTTTTACCTGCAAATCCACAACTATTTTTTGTCCTTGCTTGCTATTGTCCAAACTTCCTCCTATTCTCCCTTACTTTCCTTTGCTTGTCCTTTGCTCCCTTCCTTGTTCTCTCTCTTGGAGTCTAATTTCTTCCTTAGCAAAACTAAAGTTGTCAAAGTTGAGAACTAATCAAAAGTTGTCAATTGTTTCTCATATGCCTTTTTATCATTGATGTCTTGTGTCTCCTCCTTTCGCTTTCCTCTTTTTCTTTCATTTTTCTTTATTTTATCTTTAATTTCCCTTGTATTCATATTCATGTCTCTTCATCTCCCTTTGCTCCTATTTTCCTTTATTTCTTTGAAATAATTTCCATTTATTGCCCTTTTCCTCTTTCCAATGCCAATGCCAATTTCCATAGACATTAATTAACCACAATTGACCCCCACTGTGATGTTTTTACCATCCATTCAGTGCTTGGAATACATGCCCCATGACCTTGGTTTATTTTTTTCCTTTTTACATGGAAATATAACACGGGGTTGTTAAGAACCCCTACCCCTTGGGGGAACACCATCCTTGGTGTTCTATGACACTTATAACCATAACAAATTTCTAAAAAACATAACAACATACTACTTATCAAGATTTATAAGCCCAACTCAATGCAGTATTTACAATGATATGGACATATGCACATTTTCTTGAATCAACAAATAGACATATTGTTTATAGAGCTTTATAAACACAGTTCGATGCAATATTTACAATGATATAAACAAATATACATATACACATTTTCTTCAACTTGAAAATAAAAGGATATGATACCCACATCAATAACAAGGGAATTGAGAGGCTCACACCTCCACCCTCAAAAGTAGTACAAGGGATTCACCTCCTTCCTAGGAATTCCAGAATCCACTTCTAAAACCAAAGCCATCCTTAATGTCTAGTGCTACAATCCTTTCACTCATTCTCTCAGCGAAAATTTTCCAACTTATTTTTCTTGGGTACACTCCAAATGTGGTTATGATTCCAATCAATAAGGTTATTGACCAAAATAAATTTATTCCTCAAGCTTCCCTTCTCTGCTTCCCTGATCCTCACGGAATCTATCCACCCCCTTCCATGCAGTCACTCACCTTCCAAGTTCAGCCATCCCCTTCTCTGCTTCCTTGACCCTCAGGGAATCGGGCCACCCCCTTCCATGCAGTCACTCACCTTCCAAGTTCAGGCATCCCATCCTCTACATCCCATTCCCTCGGGTGATCAATTCCTTAGAAATATTTCCTCGCATCAGAAGGTCTCAAAGACCAAGGCATACCCCTAACTTAAAACCAACATATCGGTCATATCATTCTTATGGAAATGAATGGAAATATTGGGTATCAGTGTCTTGTAATGGCCCTTCTCCTGAAGTGTTTTACCAACATATTGTTGCATGTTCCAATTCCTTTTTTTTCTACTGCTAACACTCTTACAATGAGTTCCAACCACCCAAACCATGAATTTTCCATTCTTTCCTGCATCAAGCACATAATTTCCATTAGACTCAAAAGGAATTGTAATAAATTCAAATCTTACCTCATTGGTAGCTCATCAATAAGGCAACATTTTCAATTCTATTTATTCATGTCACAACAATTCAACTTAGCTCCTTGATCAAAAATCATGTATAAACATATCACATCCGGTTAGCTCAAAACTCAACCATCATAAATCAAAATCATAGATTATGTTCATAATTTTGAAATTAAAAACTAAAATGAAACAATAATACTTATCTTTCAAATTATTCTTTTCTTCTACCTTTGATCTTTGTCCTTCTTGTACACACTCTGAATTGGTTTCCAAACTTGAAAAACACCCAATTCCTTCTCTTCTCTTATCTTCTAAAGCAACAAGGGAATCCAAAGACTATACGACCACCTCCCTCAATATCAACAACAAGGGCATCCATAAACATATATCACCTTTCCCCTCAATATCAGCAAGAAGGGCATCCAAAGACTATATGCCTCTACCCTCAAAATCAACAACAAGAGAATCCAAACAATACCATACTTGCATGTCCTGGCACATTATACAACACATACACCTACACATGGTTTACCACAATGCTTTCACATATGCACGTGATACAAGGAAGCACATACACAGTACACATGGCACAATACAACACATACACAACAGAACATGTACAACATGTACACAACAACAATATTTCACATCCAAAGACCACAACATCTCTACTAGGAATTATTGCCTCTAGTGTCTTTCCCATGCCTTATTCGTGCATCTGAAATCAAAATCAAGGATATATGGTGTTTCTAATTATCCATGATTTTCCTAGAATTCTAGAGATCACATTACTAAAATCAAAACATAAATGAAGAAATATTTAGAAATGACCTGTGCAGATATCAACTCAATATTTGTCTTTTTTCAAGTTTTACAAGGACCACTATCTCAACCCACAACCTCCAAGGAAGCCAGGTTGTTACTGGGCTCCAACCCAGAGCCTCCAGGTAACCTGAGAACCAATCCCTTTGCTTCCCCACTTGATTCCTCATTAAACCAGGAATCTTTTCATGTCATTCACTTCTATAAGACAACCATTCTTCCACAAGAATTCTCCCTAATGACCTTATCATAAAATGGCACACACACACACAGAGATATGCATTAGCTTAATCATGATCATAACATAATTACTAGTGTCCATACGGTCAAGGTTAAGAGAAACTCCTTTATCTATCAACATTGAGAACAACAATTCCCAACTTAGTCAAGGCATTTGTTACCTCAAGCCCATTTACTTTACCTTTCCTATTGCATTTCCCATGACTGTCTTACCACTTTCCATTTATCCCTATGGACCCAACCAACCCAATTGCCTTCAGTTTCCCTTTATTAATGCATCGAGCTTCATCTGGGTCTTACATTACCTGTTGGGTTCCACTTAACTCTTCATGAGCTCCATTAGCTTTCCTCTTTCCTAAAATAATTCCCAATACCCTCAAAACATAAAAGGAAAGAACAATAAGGAACATAAAGAAAACATGGAAAACCAAACATCAATACAACACCACAAACCAAGTGGCATGGCCATGCACCAGTCACAGTCAAAACCACAAATCAAGTACAAACAAATCATGAAACATCGAAAGCACAAAACTTCAAATAGACACCATGACTCAACTCCCATGAGTTCCTAGTGCTTCCAATGGTTAAAAGTTCAACTCGATCCTTATTCAAGATATTATGGCAGCCTCTATTTCCATGCAATTCCCTACATCATACTTCCATAAACACACAATTATTAGTTCACTAATAAATATAGCAATATGTCAGTTGCCTTACAATATTGTACCAAGAACACTACCCTAAAACTACACATGCATGTATCATCTCTCAAGAAATTCCAATTCCCTTCACAAATTCAACTATGACTGAAAACTAGCTATCATGTTTGCATCTGATCAAACATTTTCCATGTAGCTACCTCAACCCAAAAGTGCTTTTATGCGCTTTAACTTGCTCTATTTCTCAGTTCTGGAGCATGAGCTTATTCCACTATAGGATGCATTGAGGCTCTACCTGGAACTCTCCCTCTAGTTCCACCTTCCATCTAGATAATGGATGCCTAATGATATGCATGTCTATTATCCATTGTTGCATAGATCCTAGGAATTCTCTAACCTATATCCCAAAATATTGTCACCTAGTAGCATTGTAGATTTGAGGCCTAGCAACCTGATATGATGGACAATCCCTCCTATGATGTTCTCCACCATAGGTCCAACATTTCAATGGTTCTCTACCATTGCCTTTATTTATCTGCTCTCTAGGCTGAGACCCATGTCCTATATTAATTGCATTGAACTTCTTATATAGACCCATATTTTCCTTATCACTTGCATCTTGAGATCTTCCTCACTTTTTATGTCTTTTTCCTTTACTCTTCTCATTAACCTTCCATTCATGCTTTAACTTAGGCTTGCACTTTGACTACTCATAACAATGCTTTAAATTCCTAATGGATTCCTCCAGTGACCGAGATTCATCAAACTCATTCTAATCTTTGAATGATAATGGCAGTTCATTGATGAGCCTTTGTATATTTTCTTTCTCATCCTTGAGATAGCACATATCTTAATAGCTCTAGAAATCTGGTTGCACATTCTGCATTTCTCATGGAACCCATCTTGAGCTCATAAAACTACTTGGCCTTTCCATCATAATACCTCTCATATAGGTACTTCTTCCTGAAGAGTCTATCAAACTCATCCCAAGTTAGATCCTCTTCTTTGATGCCTCTAAAATTCTTAACATATTCCCACTAGATATCTGTTTTTCCCTTGAGGTTGAAGGTAGATAACTTAGCTTTCATATTCTTAGAGTAGTCATGATGAATAATTTCCTTATTCCAAGAAGCCATGATTTTGCATCTTCTAACCTAGTCAGTGCACCATTAAAAGTAGGATGCTTGTATTTCTTGAGCTCCTCTAAAAAGTACCCCTCTCACTCCTCCTATAAGGATGTTGGTGGTGATTGTGAAGATGTATCCCTAAAGAAGAACTAGAATAAAATCCATAATTACTATCCCTCCTCTTAGGTGTATACAAGAGTCTTCAACTCTTCATTGTATCATCCATGTCCAACCTATGCCTTTTCTCAGACCTACTTCCATATTGTTATAGCTCCAAATCTCACTCTTGAGTTTTGTGAAGCTCCACTCATGGCCTAGGGCAAACCCCTCCTACCAGATCTGGTCCCAAATCTAAAAAAGTAGTGTTTTTTCCCTATACACTACATTGCCCTGAGCTAAATGCATGTATACATGGGTCTGTGTATACCCAACCCGCGTATATGCATAAAAACACTTAAAAAATAAAATTCTCCTTAATTTCGGGCGGAGATCACGGGTTTTATCTGTTGATCACCTGTTAGTGCCCATGGCCCAACTGTTCCCAACGAATTCCCAACTAAAAAACTACTTTCGGAGAAGTATAAAAAGGCTTCTATGGGAAGGCCAAGGGGAGTAGAGAGAGAGAGAAAGGTTGCTATGCTGAGATTTCCCTGAACAAAGTCTGAAGATCCTTGTGCCTCCTGCACTTCCCCCATCCTACAGGAAACCCTTATTTTCTTGTATGTGTTGATGATTTCATACTACTTGAGAGATCATGGAGTAATTCATGGAAGGAGTTTGTTAAAGGCTTGAGACTGGACAAATCCGGGAGACGGTTCCACTTGGAGCCTGCGAAAGGATGACTCGGGTGAAATTGTTCCTTTTCTGTACTTTCTTTGTATATAATAAAAGAAACACATGTCTTTGTTCCTGATATAAATCTTCTTCATGTTATGATTCATATGTGATAGGTTGTTTAATTGCATAACTAACTACCTTTCCTTATAATATGAAGTTGGTTTCTTTATAGCGTTTAGTCCATATACTGTTGCACTTTCTTGAATTGTTGGTTTTGCAAGTCAAAGGAGAAAAGGAACTCAAAGAAGGGTTTGGACCCTTGGAGGCTCTTCTCAAACGTAGGACCTCAGGTACGCCCCCTATCATAGAGTTTGCTTATAGTAGCATTATGATTGCCTGGAATGTGTGTTTCTTTGCATAGATAATTTTCAGTCTGCTAGGGTATTCACCCAAGACCCTAGGGAATTTTATCCCACAACAGAATTGGTGACTCCACTGGGGAAAACACTATTGTTGTTCCTAGTTTGGGTGTATTCAAGCCAATCAGGGCTCAGCTGTCTATTTATCTTCTGTTACTGTGTAGTCAGTGCCTGAATTGTGAGCTTTGATCAGTTTTTTCCAGACTTTTTTTTTTTTTCTTGGAAGCTTTTTTATATGCTAGTTTCTCTATTTACAGAAATGTATATACGCATCTTTCCTTAAGTGAACCTGTGTATACGTAAGTTTCCTTAAGCCTTGTCGTGTATACACGCATCTGTGTGCAAACACAGTCGCGTATATCTTTAATTTTCAAGATTTTTGAAATCTTTTCGTTTCTGGAAGATTGTATGCTGGTCTGATTCGGTTTGGAACAATCATTGTTCTGTCACAGTCTTTATTTTTTACAGCAAGTGTCTTGTTTTGAATTCTCTCTGATTGTGAAAAGGTCGGTCTTGTTCGTTTTCTTGCAACCATCATTTATTTTTGCTTAAGCACACAAGGTTTCTTGCAAGGAATCTTGGTTGTTCTGTGTATTCAGGCCAGAAAGATTGAGTTCAATCTTTGTGTTGAGTTTTGCTTTAATGACTTTTTGGTTTGCATGGTTGAACTAGTTTTATGACCATCTGCTTTTCTTGGTTCTTGAAAGTCATTTGTTTATGCTTTCTTGAATGTTGTCTTTTCAATCTTTTGGTTTCCTTTGCCAAGCTCATTCCGTTTCTTGTTTATTGTTAAAAGCATTTCAAACCACCTTTGTTTTGTTGAGTTCCCACTTATTTTGTGTCGTAAGCTCGCAAAGTGCTTCATTGCCTATTTTTCAGTCATCAAGTTTCAGTCTTGTTAGAGCATGTTTGAAAAGTCGTTTTTGAGTTGCTTTTGAAGGAAATTTCTTGAAACTTTGTTTTGCTTTCTTGAACTTTTTTTTGATTGAGTTTTCCTTTTTGTTGAGTGAAAGTGCCTATTTGTTTGTCTTCATCTTTCTTTTAGTGCTTAGATGAAATAAGAAACAAAAACTTATATTCCATCTAAACATTTAAGTGGAAAATCTAAAATCGATAAACAAGAAACTTTCATCTTTTGATTTAAGAGTAGTTTTTGAATCTTGCATCGGCATGTATTTATTGCATTAGGATTAGCTTGTGCATCTTTCTAGGAATTTATAGTTTTGTTAGCTTTTGTGAGTGTGAAGTTTGAAAAGAAAAAGTTGTACTTTTATTTGAAGTTCCTCTGAACCCTGTAGAAATTGCTCTTCATCAAAAAATGAAAAACAAGTGCATCTGCATGTAGTTTGGTTTTATTAATTTCTTTTGCGTCATAACACCACCAGTTTCACTTCCATCATCCCTTGACTTAAATAACATCCCATTAAAATCAAGCGTTAATTTAAAATATACTAGAACTTTATATTTGTCTGTTAGATACATCAACAAGTTTTAGGATATTTTAGGGCCTTGGATTAGGTGTGTGGAGAGTTAACTCTCCAAGGCCATTTTAAACTGTCAAATATAGGAGTCTGAATAGTGAGTGAAAATCCAATAGCGTTAGGAAGACCAGGAAAGCTCCAGATGCGGGAGTTAAGCACGAGGGTCTATGAAGACAGGGAAGAGAGATACCCCCCCTCCTACTTGTCCGAACTTACCTCACGACTATCCCGCCTAGCTTCTTATACGAGTTGGTAACCTTAGTTGCTACTCCCAGGGATCTACACAGGTGGCTGCAGAGGGGAATCCCATGGCACCTGAGGTCGACGTTGTATCACTCTCAACGGTACTACTGGAGGGCACCCTTGCGAAGCTTGGGGGCTTGCACCGGCGCAGGTTGTTGTTAGGAGGTCAGTGTAACTTCCTCTGTTACCTTCGCTGATAGGACTGGGCCGTCATTATCCCAGACTATCCTCGGAAGGCCCCTTATTTCACTTTCTGATATTGTGGTGTCCGGTCCTAATGACCCGGAGCGGAAATACTTGGAAGTTGTTTGACTGGCTGATATCTTTAGGGACTTTATAGTGTGTGCTCTATGCTCCTAGTTGGCCTAGCTTTGAATTTTTTAAGTCTTTAGTTAGATCTTAACAAAAAATTCAAAGTGGCTGACCGATCGCCTAGACGGTCTCGAAGACTTCATGGTCTTTCACCACCAAGTTCAGAGCCTTCACCTAGAAGGCATAGAGGTAATACTGCTGGTGGGTTTCGTCCCGTGGCAGCTGACGCATCGGGGATTGGTCCTCCCCTCAGGGGCATCAGTGCTCAGGATAGACCTAGTACTTCCACAGGACAAGAGAGGAGTACTCCTGTACTTTCTTGAGTTCTCTTTCGGACGCAAGATAACGTAGAGGTAGAAGAACTCTCAAAGTCATTAGCGGCTCCGAATTCTCCCCTACCTCCTAGTCATCCGGAAGTGTTACAATACGTTGGGTCTCCAACGCATCGACCATCAAATCGAGGTCACATAACACACTTACCATCGATGACCACTACTGGAAGCATGGCTTCTACAAGTGCTACGACTGTGTAGACTCCAATATCTGTACAAGGGGGAGGAACTATTTCCATCCCCTCCGCTTCTTTATTCGGGTCTTTTGCTAGCACGTCTTTAGTTGGGACTGCCTCCATTCCTTCTACGAGTGGAAACTCCCAAACCAATGCTTTTAGTTTTGGATTTTCCCCATTTGGCACCCATTCATAGGGTATTCCATCAGTTTCGTTTAGTGCCGCCACATCCATGATGGGTGGATCAGCTTCATTCCAGGGTTTTCCTTTTGGAAGTGGTCATATACCACATTCCAACCCGACAATTGGTTCTATGCCTTTCTCTTCTTTAGGACAAGGTAGCAATCCTTTTCAAGGTTGGGCTAACCCCGTGGTTAGTAGTATGGGAACTGGGAATTCATTTCTCGGCCAACAAGGGAATAGGCCGTACTCCACGGTTAGTTCATTCCAAAGTATTCCTCCCCTAGCTTCAACTTGGGATCCTTATCAGGGGTTGTCTGCTCCTTATAATCCTTTAGGAGGAAGCTTCGCCGGTTATAGAGGTTTTGCGGCTGGAGTTGGTCAAACTCTGAGTTATGCTGGATCACAAGGCATGCCTTTTGGTTCAGCTGGTTCTGTAGGTTACTTCAGGCAGCCTGGTGCCTTCCAAAATCCAGGCCCATCTTTTCAGAACTTTGGGAGTTCTGCTAAGTCTAGGTGGAACCCCCAAGGTCCTCCTAGGCTTCCTTTTCTGGCAACTTTGAACTTGCCAGACCTCACAAAGTTAACTAACTATCCAATCAAATATAATCCAGCATGGCCTCCAGTCCCAACCAAACTTCCTTCGGACATTCCAAAATTCGAAGGGAAGACTGGTGAGGACCTGGGCGACCATGTGACCACATTCCATTTGTGGTGCTCGTCAAACTCCCTTATTGATGATTCAATTAGGTTGAGACTTTTTCAGCGCACCTTGACTGGTAATGCGGCCAAATGGTATATAGAGTTTCTAGGGGGTAGCTTTACATCTTTTGCTGATTTAGCGAATATTTTCTTAAATCATTTCCAGTTTCCTATCCGTTATGACGCCAGAACTGAACTTCTGGCCAATTTTCGTCAGGACATGGAAACTCACATTTCTGACCATATTCAGGAATGGAGATAGAGAAAGAGGCTCATAAAGGCCGAAATCCCTCCAGAGAACCGTCTCGAATGGTTTTTGAAATCTTTACAACCTGAGATCTCTAAGGATGTCTCGATGTCTGGAGTTTACTCCGAAGAGCAAGCCATTTTTAGGGCCCAACAATTAGAATTGATCTACTCTCAGTCTGAGATCCCACAAAAATACTTGCCAGATGCTCCTGGGTCAAAGGTTGACATAGCTAAGTCGAAGCCAGGTCCCCATGGGGATGTTATTGTTGGATCGGTAGACACGAATGCGGTGAACTTGTTGAGCCAATTGCAGCAGTTGTCATTGCCAATTGCAGCAGTTGTCATTGAAGCAAGTCACATCGTCTACTACTTCATCTTCCCAACCCTCTTCAATTAATGCCGTCCAATCTGATAATCCCAAAGGAAATCAAAACTCCAATGGGAAAAAGAAAGGGCGAGGTAAGAAAAAGAATCAGGATGGGAAGGCTGACACAAATAAATCTGGCAATAATGCTGGTGGGGGTAGAAATGAGTCTAAAAAGAAAGTCAAGTTTCCATGCAAGTTGTGTAGTGGAGACTATTTAACTCATCTCTGCCCGAAGATTCAGGACGCTCAATGCTTGTTAGGGCAGCAAGGGGCTTCTAGTTCTCAAGCTATTTTAACCAACCCTTTTCCCCAAGGGCAGCAATTGCTTGTTGGCGTCAGTTCAAATCCTGGTACCTCCTCAGGGGGCAGCCAGGAAGGGGAAAAATCATTGAACGTTTTCATGATGGGCTCTAATGTACATGTGGCTACTCGGTCACGTGATTATGGTGAAGCCGAAACTTCCAAGGATAAAACTGCTCCCGAAAATACCGACCTTCATATTGAGCGACCCCCTGTTGAGACTATACCACGGATACCGAAAGGTTCCGCTAAACGCGCGACTATCAATCCTAACACTAGGGCTGCCCAGAATTATTCCATTGTGGAGGATCTGGCCCAGAGTCCGTGCACCATGTCCGCTTTAGAGGTTCTCCAGTCGTGTTCAGCTCAGCGAAGTGCTTTACTCTCAACAATTGGGGCAGTTGATCAAACCAATTCTTTAGTGCTCACTTTTGACATGTTAAATGTCAAAAAGCGACTCCCTCATCACATGGCTTTCCAAATAAAGTTTACATACCGAAAGATTAATATTTTTCACACCATTATTGATGAGGGATCTTCCACGTGCGTCCTGTCGATGTCTTGTTGGAAGGCCATTGGATCTCCTTCGGATGTTCCTTAACCCACCCTTTTGACTGCATTTGATGGGCATTCTCACAAGCTGCATGGGATTATCCCAGCCTTTCCTATATGTGTTGGAGGAAAGGTCGTCAATGTTGAAGTAGAGTTCATAGATGCTAACCTAGACTATAATCTCCTCTTAGGAAGGAATTGGGTATACGAGATGGATGTCATTGTTTCGACTCTATTTCGTGTCATTTGCTTTCCTCATGAAGGGAAAATCGTTAAGGTAGATCAGTTGGATTATTTTCCAGTTGATCCTCAAGCAAATTCTGACTCTACTGTCCCCTTAGTGGATAACCCTCACTTGCCTACTGAGAATCTAGGAGTTGGGTTGTATTCCTCATTGATGGGTACCTTTGAGTTTCCCTCTCCCATCGCTTGAATCAATGTCGTTTCATCATCCAAGGAGTCTCCTCGAGAAGGGTTCTTCCAAACTTATTATTTTCGGATCCTTGGACCTTGCCTTCACCTATGGCCACATTAGCTGAAGGAAAAGTAAATGGAATGGCATCCTCTATGTTTGCGGCTGATCTTAGATATCAGTCTATCGTTAACTCCGTAGACGACCACTCTACTCCTTCTTCTGAAGAGGAGTTTGAGGGTTATGTGGCCCTGGCTTGGGCCTTTGATTTCACCTCCACCTTGGACTACTTAGATATGGTTTTACCTTCTGAAGAAGCAATCCTCGGAGTGATGATGGGTGTAGATCGACCTTGGGAAGACTTACACCATCGTTCATATTTCCTTCCTCCATTGCGGGAAGTGGAAGCTAGGTTCTCCAAGCTATTCACTAGTGATGTTTGTAAGATATCGAATCCTTTGGCTCCAACACACTTTCTTGCCGACGGTGATATGTCAGTGATCTCAGAAATGATGTCTATAAACATCTCTAGGGACCCTAACGTGATTGAGAATCTCTTCATCGCAATTGAATGTTCCCCTGAAGAGGTGCAAATTTACACCGACCTTTTCAAAGAATTTCGAGATGTATTTGCATGGTCTTATGAGGAAATTCCTGCCATTGATCCTTCTATAGTTCAGCATGAGATCAAGACGTATGAAAATGCTAAGTTGATTCATCAAAGGCTTCGACCGGTTAATCCTAGGAAATTGGCAGCCATTAAAGCCGAAGTAGAGAAGCAGCTCAAGGCGGGTTTTATATACCCTGTTCCTCTTACCGCTTGGGTTTCTAATCCAGTTCCGGTAGATAAAAATCAAGGAACAATCCAAGTATGCATCGACTTTAGGGACTTAAACAAAGCTTGTCCGAAAGATAATTACCCCACACCATTCATTGATCAGATTATTGACGAGTGTGCGGGAAATGAGATTTTTTCCTTCATGGACGGTTTTTCTGGTTATAATCAAATTTCTATCCGTCCTGAAGATCAACATAATACGGCTTTTATATGTCCCTGGGGTACCTTTGCATATGGAAACATGCCGTTTGGTCTCAAAAATGTTGGAGCTACGTTCTAGCGGGCCATGTCATATGCTTTCCACGACATAAAACATATCATCAAAGCATACTTGGACGATCTCGTTGCTCGTTCTCGAAAAAAAATTGATCATCCCAATCACCTTCGAATGGTTTTTGAGCGATGTCGTTTTTATAACATCCGGTTGAATCCGAACAAATGTGTTTTTGCGGTTATGTCTGGTCAGTTGTTAGGGTTCATTGTGTCAAACGAAGGGATTAGAGTTGATCCCTTCAAGGTAGAGGCAATAGTCCAGTTGCCTCCCCCGTCCTCCATTCAACAACTTCAAAGTCTTCAAGGGAAGGCTAATTTCTTAAGACTGTTTATAGCGAACTATGCCGAGATCACTAAAGGGTTTATGTGTTTGCTCCACAAAGGGGTTCCATTCGTGTGGGACGACTTTGCACAGCAGTCGTTTGATGCTTTGAAAAAGGCATTAGTCTCTGCCCCGCTTTTGAGTCCACCGGATTATGGTAGGGACTTCCTTTTATATCTCGCTGCAGCAGAATCAACCATTGGTATGGTTCTCGTTCAGGAAGACGATGCTCTCACAGAGCATGTGATTTATTACTTGAGCCGAAGCTTGATAGGTCTTGAACTTCGCTATTGTCCAGTTAAGAAGTTGGCCTTGGCAGCTGTCCATGCTATCCAGCGGCTCCTTCATTATATCTTGCTACGAAAAACTTTTGTCTTGGCAGCAGTCAATCCGTTTCAGTTTTTCCTCAGTATGCGAGTGATTGGGGACAAATATAATCGATGGATTGTCATTCTACAAGCATTTGATCTCGATTTCTTGTCCGCTAAGTCATGGAAATCTATGGTTTTTTCCGAGCTAATTTCCGAGCTGCCTTGTGGAGAGGATACTGTTTATGAGGAAGGTTTTCCTGATGAACATTTATTCCTCATCTCTTCACTCGACCCTTGGTATGGAGATATTATTTTTTATCTCCAGACTTCGAAGTTTCCTTCTGCTTTCTCTAAGGATGAACGTCGCAAATTACATCACCTCGCTAAAAATTACGTCATCATTGGTGATACATTATATCGTCGGGGGATTGATTTAATCCTTCAGCGCTATTTAACCTTAGAGGAGGCAGAGTCTGTGCTAAATGATTGCCATAGCGGAGCTTGTGGTGGTCATCTATCAGGGTTTGCTATAGCCCAACGTATCTTGTGTGCCGGCTATTTTTTTCCTTCACTCTTCAAAGATTGTGTTGAAGCGGTCAAACGCTGTCACCCGTGCCAAGTTTATACATGGAAGATGTGCGCACATTCAGCTCCTCTTTTTCCTGTTGTCACTATCGGTCCCTTTACTAAGTGGGGTATTGATTTTACGACTTGTCATCCGCCTTTAGCAGCGAATCACAAGTATATTATCATGGCCATCGACTACTTCACGAAGTGGGCTGATGCCATGCCCACTTATAAGAACGATAGTGAGACAGCGACATTGTTCCTTTTTTAATCAGATTATCTCAAGGTTCGGTATCCCAAGAGCGATTGTCACTGACCATGGTAGTCATTTCCAGAATCGACTAATGTTTGAATGGGCTCTCAAGCTAGGTTTCTGGCAGGAACATTCGTCTCCTTATTATCCTCAAGCCAATGGACAGGTCGAGGCAGTAAACAAAACTCTTAAGATGATCCTACAAAGGACAATTGATAAGAATAGATCCAATTGGCATCTTATGTTGTATCCGGCTCTATGGGCATACCGAACCTCCATCAAGACTCCTACAGGTTTTACACCTTTCCAGTTAGTTTATGGGTTGGAATCTATCTTTCCTGTCGAATGTGAAATTCCATCTCTTAAGTTAGTTATTGAGCTCCTTCCAGAGACCTCTAGTCTCAAAGAGCACCTCCTTCACTTGGAACATCTCGATGAGCAGCGTCGAGATGCAGCCACACTAAATGAGGCTCACAAGAAAAGGGTTAAAACCCAATATGATAAAGCTGTCCTTCCTCGTGTCTTTTCTGAAGGTGACCTCGTCTTGGTCTATGACTAAGATAAGGACACCTTGGGGGCAGGCAAATTCAAACCTATGTGGTACGTCCCCTTCATAATTAAACGCATTTTAACAAAAGGGTCGTATGAGTTAATCGATTTCGAAGGAAACAAATTGGCGGAACCCCAAAATGGGCTCTACCTTAAGAAATACTTTTCTTAAGTAGCAGCCAGGCAATGGATTCTTTGTACATTATGTATATTTGTACATATTTTGTTGAGAGTTTGTGATAACAACACTTTTTGGTCTTCTTTGGCAGGTGTTGATGGATGACTTGGTCTATTTTGGATTCGTTGATGGTTCTAGTCAGCACACTTGGAATCTTGCTTCCACAGCTTGGGTATTGTATTATCCAACTGGTCAATTGATGGTATCAAGGGGAGTATGCATCGGTCCTCCTTCAAACAATATGGCTGAGTATACTGTCGTCATTAATTTGCTATCTGAGGCAATTTCACACGAAATTGACTCGTTGGTAGTTTATCTTGATTCACAATTGATAGTGTCACAATTAAATAACATTTATCGGGTAAGGGATCCATGTTTATATCGCCAGTATTTAAGGGTGAGGTTGTTACAAAGATCATTTACTTATATTAATTATTTGCATATTCCAAGAACTCTTAATTGGTTAGCTGATTCTATCACTAATCAAGCATTAGACTGGCACATCAATCATTCATCACAATAAATTAAGCATCAAAAAGTCAAACTGTATATATATATCATAAAGTGTCTCGAGTGTACATAAGTCTGTTCAAAAAATATACGAAATTGGGACTCAAATGCCCATAATCATGTTCACTATGTTTAATTCCTCAGCTCAAGATGAGCGGCTAAGTAGGAAACTACTACATTGGCTACATGCCTAAAAGTGCAGACCCAGTCACGTGGCATGCCAACCACATGACGATGCATCTCTATAGGAAGCTCCTCTACTACCGCCATCGGTACTCAATGGGTCAGCCTCACCAAATGTCTTTGAACTGTGTGTAGAGTTCGTTCCGTGGCTGCAGCCGCCTCTTAGGCCCCTGGCCGTGACGCTTGTGCTGTGGGAACTTATCTGGTCATACAGGCCCAATATCTAGAACATGATCATTATATTAGTCATTGGAATCCTATCAAAAATATTTTCAAAGTTCATTATTATATTTGAAAAGTCATAAAATCATAAAATCAAAAATCACTTGCCAATGTCACCCCATGTTGCGGTCGGTGGTAATGCTAGATCGGGATCTCCTCGGAAATCCAACTCGACATAAGGGTAGTCATCAATGGCGATGATTTGCTGATCCCACCAGGAGAAGAAATCATCGTCGAAAGTAGTCTGTGGGACCTCCCCACCTCCCATATGTTTCATCAGGTTAGCCCACCTGCCCATTCGAGGATCTCGCGGGGCGCTGATTGAAACTGGTACTCTGGGACGAAGTGCAGGGACTCTCTCTAAGAAGAAAGAGCACAAAATAGTCCCATAACTGAAGTTCTTGGTCTGTCCTCTCTTGATAGAAGTGAGTTGGCTTTTCATGCTAGCCAAAAGAGGAGTACACAAATCAAACACTGTGGTCAGACAGTCAACCGCCACGCTCATGTTGAGATGCGATGCCTGATGCAGGGAAGCGGATCCGTTCACTCGAGCTATGATGAATAGGATTATTCTTAGCGGTAGACTTGCCACATGTGTGATGGAAATCTGACTTCTGAATTTCTTCGGATCTCCCGGGCAATATATCTGTACGTAGTCCTCTATGGAGACACTACTTCGTGTTCTCCCCCGGGAATGTACTACCTCTCCCCTTCGAGAAAGGCCTGTAATGAAATAGATATCTTCCACTTCTATCCTGAGTGGCATCTTATCGATCATAAAAGCATCCTCCTTGATGTTCCAGTACTCAAGAAGCATCTCGAGCAAACGTATGTTTGCTTTCATATTTGGTAATTTGAAGAACTTAAGCAAACCACATCCCCGTGATGAATCCGGTGCCTCTGGACTATTCATAACTTCTTCATCTACTGCGGTATGCTCTCTTTCTCGCCAGGTGATTGTCATCCTGAAAGAAAAATCAATTTCAACCGTTAGTTTTTTGGTTTGAAATGTTTGTGGCGTATACGCGGGTCCCCTTTACACACAGTCACGTGTAGGGTCCGCGTGTACGCGGGTTGCATATTACCAACCCACGTATACGCCACAGAGAAAATTTTGGCAAGAAACGCAACGGTGAAACATTAATTAAAACTTCTAAAAACAATCACAATCAATTACAAGTTGAGAATGAGGGTTACCTGGAGATTTTTGAGGAATTTGAAGGGTTGAATTTGGCGTACGGGAAGTTAGCTCCTTTTGATCCAATTCTTTGCTCTCAAACTCAAACGGTAAAAATGGTGAGTCCAAAATCCCTTTTATAAGCTTTGAAAATGTCAAATTGTTTCAAAAACTGATTTTGTTTGGTCTCATGTAACTTTTAACTTGGGACCTTGGAATGTCGAGAATGGTTTGATTTTTAGGACATTTTGGACGTTTTCGACTGTTTCGAGACAGTTCCATGATTGCTGACCCGTCATGGCAGGTATCGTTTTCTCACTGGCTTATAGGTTAGGGAAGCCATTTTTTCCATTGCATCATGCATACTAGCCTCCATCTGTCGATACACTTGCCATAGGGTCGGTCCCATCGTGTTATGGTTTGTAAACCATCTTCACTCACCAATTCTTTAAAACATGACACGATGGTAGAGCCATCCTTTACATGGGCATCCTAGTTAGCACCTCACTGACATTTGTTGCCCATGCTGCTCCGATTTGAGTAGGCTCAGGAGTCCTCTGTAGTCCCCCCATGACTTATACGATGAAGACCCATTCCTCTTTGCTTCTTCATTTCATTCTGGCTTTATACCCTAGAGGCTCCTTTGTGTTAAGTTGTACTACTACATTGCATTTTGACTATCTGCACCTTTTGGCCTTAAGTCGGCTTCACTTGGACTCGTGTTTAAGCCAACCTTTTACCATGACGACTGCAAAATCAAACTTGCATACCTTTGACCTCTACAGCTTGACACACCTTGACCTGTGGAAGGAACACACCTTTGAGTGTCTCTGGCCAGTTTTCGCCTCCCTGCATTGAGCATAGGAATGTTCCAATCCTAGGAACTAGATCATCTGCTTCACTGACACTCGTTCTTTCCACTGTACTATAGCATTATTTTATTCTTTTTCCAGCTTTAAAGAAAAATACCAAAAAAATTATATATTCCAAAAAGAGCAGGAACGGGACAGTATTTCCATTTATTGTTGGTAGCTAGAGTCAATCGTGTCGCCCTTGAACAAAGCACTCGAAACAAAGTCTCCTCCACTTGGGTGGGATTTAGTTTGACTTAGGTATGCCTTAACCTTGTTATTGAGTTAGTCCTCCCTTATCTCTTCCAATCATATGGAGGGTTCATTTGTGCTTCCTGCGCAACGAGCTTATACAGAGTCATCATATGCTGCCACATAGTCACAATGAGTTGTGCTTTTGTTCAAGGGAAGTTAGCCTGAGTCGGCCTCTCTACGGTGTCTCTTGACTTATTTTTCAGTCGGCCATCCCTGGTTTTCAGTACTATGTCTATCATCACATCAGTTATATTGGTCCTTTACTCGTGCCGGTTTGAGAAGGTCTCCATTGACTTCTTGCTGGTGGATCTTGTCCTTATCGACGAGGACATCTTGCTCTGAGGACAGGCCTAGAGCTGCACCCTGGCCCTATTTTCATTATTGATAGGTCACCTTGTGCTCAGCATCGATCAGTATCATGGGTCTTTTACTGAGTGGTTTCCCTTGTGTTTGACATTAGCTTACATTATCACACATTGGGATTCGTGCAGTACCTTGGTTTCCATTTGACCCTATTGGTGGATACCTTGCCCCTATGTCAGCTTTCATTATTGGTTGGTTCAGAGGGTTTCTGTCGTGCGCTAGCTACATCTTGTGTAAGCCGAAAATGTACTTCGGTTCGGTCAATACATCTTTTTTCATCCAATTCCTTCCATATTATTGGCCTATGGGTTACACTTGTGCTAGATTGATGGAGGATGCCTTAATGCCTTCCTTCTGGCAGATCTTTCCCTATCGACTTCGACTCATTGCTCTGGGGTAAAGATCTAGAGTTCATTTCGCAGTACATTGGGGTTTGCAGTCATTAGTGGCAGATCCTTCCCTATTGACAGTGGGAAACCATCATTGTCTCCTGATTGATAGATTCTTACAGGTGTTCGACTTCAGCTCATTTATTCACACTTATTGGATTGTATTGGGTACCTTGGCACTCATTATCATTTCGATGAGTAGTTTCGTGTTTGTTAACGGTATACAACAATGACTAGTAATCAAAAGATTTCTCACATGGTCAACTTCAGATCATTTATTCCCATGCTATAGAAATGTACCACGGTGGTCGATGAAGACCTCAGGTTGTATCAGCATTTGTTGGTTCACTTGATAGTTGCTCCTGTTGCTGCTAGTAGATACCACTTCACCTTATATGTTGCAGTCATTCATGGCGACATTTTATATACTGGCACCTAAGTTTGCAGTGTAATAGCATCTTATTCCATCATGTTTAGTTGGTACCTTTTCGAGACCAATCTTTAATATCAGTGATCTGCTTCATCTTTCAGCATCATTGACATTCTTATATGTGATATTCAGACATGTACTTGTTCGATCATGATCAGATGATCCATTATGTATTTTCCAGTCATTTATACTTGTATACTTGGTGGATCCGCTTGTACGTGATATGTGGACATGCTGTATTTTCTCTGAGCATGGGTATGCCCACCTCAGACAGTGTTTCTTTCTAATCTCCTTTTGTGGCTTGGCAGGTTGAATTCTGGTGCAGTCCTTCTCAGTCTTCAATAGATTTCCTTTCCATGAACTTGCTTAATACATTTCGGCCATCATGTACCCCTTCTGACCTCATATATTAGGGGGCATCTGTTATAGCTCTAAATCTCACTCTTGAGGTTTGTGAAGCTCCACTCATGGCCTAGGGCAACCCCTCCTGCCAGATCTGGTCCCAAATCTAAAAAATCAATGTTTTTTCCCTATACGCGACATTGCCCTGAGCTAAACGCGTGTATACACGGGTCTGTGTATACCCAACCCGCGTATATGTATAAAAACACATAAAAAATAAAAATCTCCTTAATTTTGGGTGGAGATCACGGGTTTTACCTGTTGATCACTTATTAGTGCCCGTGGCCCAACTATTCCCAGCGAATTCCCAACTAAAAAACTACTTTGGGAGAATTATGAAAAGGCTTCTATGGGAAGGCCAAGGGGAGGAGAGAGAGAGAGAAAGGTTGCTATGTTGAGATTTCCCTGACCAGGTCTGAAGATCCTTGTGCCTCCTGCACTTCCCCCATCCTACAAGAAACCCTTGTTTCCTTGTGTGCGTTGATGATTTCATACTACTTGAGAGATCATGGAATAAGTCATGGAAGGAGTTTGTGAAAGGCTTGAGACTGGACGAATCCGGGAGACGGTTCCACTTGGAGCCTTTGAAAGGACGAATCAGGTGAAATTGTTCCTTTTATGTACTTTCTTTGTCTATAATAAAAGAAACACATGTCTTTGTTCCTAATATAGATCTTCTTCATGTTATGATATTCATGTTATGATTCATATGTGATAGGTTGTTTAATTGCATAACTAACTACCTTTCCTTATAATATGAAGTTGGTTTCTTTATGACGTTTAGTCCATATACTGCTGCACTTTCTTGAATTGTTGGTTTTGCAGGTCAAAGGAGCAAAGGAACTCAAAGAAGGGTTTGGACTCTTGGAGGCTCTTCTCAAACGTAGGACCTCAGGTACGCCCCCTATCATAGAGTTTGCTTATAGTAGCATTATGATTTCCTGGAAAGTGTGTTTCTTTGCATAGATAATTTTCAGTCTGCTAGGGTATTCACCCAAGACCCTAGGGGATTTTATTGCACAACACATCTACACCATTATTATTTTCTTGTTTGTCCCCATGATTGATTCCTAGTTTTCCCTGCTTCTGCAAATCTAAAAGACTCTGAAGGATGATGCATTAAACTCAACTTGCTTCTCTTGAGATTTCACAAGCATTTATTGTGCCTTAATCAACCTCTTATTATCTACCTTGCAACTTATTATCTTTGCCTTCAAAATTCTCAATGTATCTGTTAGATCACGAGAGTCTCCCTCTCCTTGTTTCTTAAATGACCTCTCCCATCCCATCATTGTCTCTTTCGGAATATATGGGGATTCATATGAACTATACTCAACTATTTTTATCTTCATCTTTTGGCCTTCTATTACCCTAAAAACATACCATGTTAGATAAAGCAAATAGAAGAGATAATCAAAATCATATCTCAATGTATATCAAGGGAGGTTATTTCATTTGCACAAGTTAGTCCAGATTAGCACAATACATAACAATATCAAGAACTTAACTATTATGCAAGCAACCACAATGACAATAATCATCATGCCTATGACCACAATGCACAAAAATAATTAACTATCATGTATGAATAACCTATGCATGTGCATATGACCATTAATTAACTAGCATCTATCATTCACGTAACCACAATAGAAAAAGAATGACTGGAACGCATGTGACCAAAATGCATATAAAACTAATTAACCAACATACATGCATGCCAAACATATAAACCTACACGACAATATTCATTTAGCCCGAGGTCTAATGCCTTAACCTCACTCTAATAACACTCTATAACACCCCACCCCACATTTACCTGCTCTTACAAGCTCACCAAGGTAAACATAAGTTGGGAGTTACTCTACATGATTCAACATCCAAGTTCTAGTTATGGAAGTGGGATCTACTATCCTGAAACTTACTGCAACCTTCCATGGACACATGATCACCCACACATCAAATAAATGGAATTGGTAACCATTCCATGAGATGGAAACACCTTTTTCACCCACTATGCCTCCTAACCACACTCATGCGAGCTAGTGAGTGCAACTAGAAGGCTCTAGCCACACTCATTATCTTCCCTCCATGTGACTACAATCGAAATTCTCCAGTTAAGAGGGTGTGGCTAGAAGCCCTATTATTGATTTTCAAGCTAGTCTCCAAGACAACTGCCCAGATCTTCCTATAACCTTTTAGAACTATGTCAATAACTAGTGGGAGTCTTCATTCTTTATACATGACTCTATTCCTACTTAAGCTTGGAAAATACACGATAATCATTTCTGCAAACACTTCATAAACATAACACCTACAATTCATGAACTCATATTTGTTCATTGTATCATTAGTTTCATCAGAGAATCATCAAGAAGGCTCATTTACCTATCTCACTGGATGCAACAACACATGTTATCTCATGCATTCAAAGATATAACCAAGAGCGTGTCAATCCATGGAAAAGAACCATAATAAGATCACATCAAATCATGAGAAATATGCCATGCTTATAACCAACATTTAACTAGAATGGAACCATGAAAAAGTTTTCATAAATTCATACACAAAATTAGATTTCATGGTCATTAATATAAAAAAGAACCAACATATTGTTAGCCTCCTATTGCAATAGGGGTTCATATTTCATGATTGACGGTTTGCATGCCAAATATGTCATCTTTTTATTACTGTAAAGGTTCCATATTTCCAGAGAGTTTCATTTAGATAAGTCACTCAAATTTTGAAGAACTGTTCAGTGAAAGGAAGGCCAAACAGTTTAAACTTGGCTTCCCTGGGTTTCAATTGCTTGCTTTAGAATATAGAGATGAATATCTGGCCAAACAAGCTTAAAACTTGGCGGATTGGTAAATAGGTAGAGAAACCAGGGCGCTCATCAGCTTAATCTGAGCCCTGGAAGAGACAAGGGTCGATTTAGATAGGAGGATAGCGGAAAGAAAGGTTGAAAGGATGGGTATGCTAGTTCTAGGGCACCCAAACCAAAAGAAGAAAAAATGTTAGGAGAGTAGGCCGGGTAGGTAGCGTTGTGGTGGCAGAATCATAGCTTGGGATCCATTTCATTTTATGTTCTCAAGCGTGTTATCTGTTTACATATCAAGCATAAGGCAGTTTCAGTTTTGAGGAGCTCAAGTGAGGCATGTTTGAATTTCCCTTTTTCCCTCAAAACACTCGCTAACTTCCCCTAATCCGCTTAAAAAGTCCTATTTCCCCTTCAAAAGCCTAAGATTCCTATCCTTAGCGCTCTCTGATCAGATTACATATTAACTTCTAACTTATTATCTAAATCCCAGTTATTCTTCCCTCCCCATACTAAAAACATTATACGAGATCCGCCTAAATACATATCCCCTCCACTGGTTGAAATATAACCACAACTAGCTCAGCATTCCCTGCTACTACTACAAAGGACTATCAACCTTTAGTTCTGTTTCTAATGGTTGTGAAAGAGATGATGCTGAATCAAAGCAACTCTTCTCAATGTTATAAAAGTCAGGGATAGAAAGATTGAGGTAGAGGAGTAAGGCAGCAGCTGCAGAGGCTAGCTCATTTGAATCCACGTGTAACAGGCCACTATGGCAGACCGTCAACATCATCACTCTTATCTTTTGATTCACTTCAAAAAAATTTTGCTGTGGCAACATTGGATGGAAGAATAAAAATTATTGGAGGGGTAGTTTTTAAACAATCAAGGTCATCTTGTCAGCATCACCAATCAGAATGATATTCAGATATGGGATATGGATGGACGGACACTGGCCTGTTACATCCAGTGGGAAACGAACATTACTGCTTTTGCTATTATTCAGGGAACTTCTTACATGTATATTGGGGATGACTTGGGCAATGGAGCTGTTGTCAAAATATGATCATGAGAAGGCAGAGCTTTCTAAGATGCCCTACAATATTCCCATGCACATTATACAAGAAGCATCAAACCATTTAGATTCGTTTCCTTCTTCTGTAGTTGAAATTCTCCCACAACCCTCTGCTTCTGACAGCAGGGTCCTTATTGCATATGCAAATGGGTTGGACATTTATGAAGCTCATGTGGTTGTAGTCAGAGGTTGTTCAAATCTTCAACCCAAGGATAGTAATGCAAGCTTCAGGCTTCAAAACTCCTAGTAGTGATGGAGTTCCTCCACTGGATAATGTAAATAAAGCAGCAAATCTTGATCCTAGAAATGCTGGCATGAGAATTCCAGAAGATTTGACAATTCATCAAATTAATACATTAGATTGGGAGGATTTGGTTGAACCACAGGGTTGTCTTGAAGATGCAACCTGTTCAATCCACAATTGTAGCATGGCATAGGATTCAGGATGTTGATTTACTTCACGTTCACTATGGCATCCAAGTTTTTGTCTTTGCTCTTGGAGCTATGGAGAGAAGTATGTCTGATTATGAAGCTGAAAAAAATAAACAAGTAGCATCATGGTTCTTGAAATATCTGCAGGAGCATTTGGAGGCAATTGGCGGTCATCCACGAAATCTTTGGGTGATGAACATTATTATTTCACTTCTCCATATGGAAGACATTTCTGTAAGTCCACCCTGGCATATTTTGGCTGCACTCCATCCCAGAATGTCTTGTGTATCTGCTTCAGAAGAGCTTGCTTCATCAGGAACAAATAAATGGGAAAATCAAAACAGTGGTTGCACATATTTTATCCTAAGGTTGTTGCATCGTTGCATACCATCTTCCGTATTTGAATTTGAATTTAAGCCACCATGGAGTGGAGTTACAGGAAAATCTGGCAAGTAGGCATGGGAAAGGAGCGCATCTACTGTAAAACAGTTTGTTGAAGACTGGGAATGGTGCCTCTCGGTGTTGCAGCGCCTTTTGCCCTCTCCTGAGCACCACTGGAACTGGAAGGAAACTTTGGCAATATAGTGAGCAGTGCCTTCCACATTGCTAAACCTGACAGTGATACATGATCTTGCAAAGAAATTGAAGTCCCAAGATGGTGACATCGAAAGCTTGTGGTTTCAAAAGTGGGAGAAAGTACTTAGGATTTATGAGGAAGTCTTAGAATCCAGTAGCTTGCAACTCACAAAAATGGTTGAGGATATACTAGATGATTTAATTTGTGAAGAGGCTGAGGTAAACAGAGTTTCAAATGAGTACTCCTTCCCGCCACCATTACAAAAGCTAAAACAAATCATTGCGAGCTTTGCATTTGGGATGCATGCCGATTTCTGAAAATATATCCATAGTGGAGGGTCAGCTAGTTAGTTCCTGCAAACAAGAGCTATATCATTTTGTTCGTATATCTGGAGAACATGTCATGGAGATCGTTTTTAAGGCAGCTCTCTTTGTTGTAAAGAGGCTAGCAATGTCCTTGCTCTCTTTCCCCGTCTTCAGCCATTGGTAGCTGCAATAGGTTGGGATTTGTTGACTGGTAAGACAGCTGCTCGGAGAAAAATGATGGAGCTTCTATGGACAATCAAATCGAATCAATTAAGGCTAGACAATCTCTCTGTTTATGGAAAACAAGGGGAAGAGATTTGTTGCATTGATTATCTTTGTGATCATCTCTGCTACCGTTTGGAACTTGCCTACTTCGCTGCCTGCATTAATTCTGGTCGAAATTGGGACCCTGAGGCCGGCCCACTTGACGAAGTGCAGATACTTGTGAGGAAAATTGCGCACATACTCAGTGGCAATCACATAGTTAAAAAAATGAATGCGCACATATTCAGTGGCAATCACACAGTTAAAAAAATGAATGAGCACATACTCAGTGGCAATCACACAGTTAAAAAAAAATGTGCACATACTCAGTGGCAATCACACAGTTAAAAAAATGAATGTGCACATACTCAGTGGCAATCACTCATGGAAGATTTGACAAATTAAATTCTACTCTAAATCTGTCATTGGTGGCAATATTTTTAAAGATATCTGAAGGTGTTGTGTCACAACCAGATAAACCAAACTAATACACCTGGAGGTTGTATTGAATGAGCACAGGAGATAAGTCAGGGGCGATTGAACAACTGAAGTGGTTTGAGAGGAAAGTGAATGCCCGATACGACAACGAAGCAACTTCAGCAAACCGACAAAGAGGCCACATAAAAGCAGCAGAATCGCCTGAAGGATACGGACAAGAGTATTCAAAGCACAGCCCTCAGTCACATAACCAAAGCTGCCAGCTTCCTTAGCGCAGCTCTGTTTAGATAAATATGTATTAATTCCCAGCCTAGCGATGAGTTAAAGACATTAATTCATAGCTATTTTTTCAGATATGATCGGGAGATATTTGTTTGATATTTTTCCCGTGACACCTGTTCAAGGGAAGGCTGTAAATCCTTCACTATATAAACCACCCCATAGTCAGTCTGGAGAGGAGAAAAAAAGTAAGAATTGGTCGATGAACTCTGATAGAGATTAGTTGTGTACATCCAGTATGATTCATTAATCAAAGACTGCGGGAGTTTTTTTGGAAATGGACTGTGTGCTGTGTCTTGGTGTTTGAAGGGGCATTACGGAATTCCAAAGCTGCCACATAATTCAATAAATGCCTCTCATCTCTGTTTTTCTTTATGTTTCACACTCATAATATGCTCATATCGCCATCTAAATAGCAGCTAGAAAGATTAGTATAGAATTTGCTGAGCCACACTATATGCTCAAGGTCTGCTATTTTTTTATGTTTTCCTCTGAACTGGTGATGAATGTTGATTCCTTTGGCCTCTTATTTCGGTGAATCCGCCCATGTTCTGGCATTTATGCAAGAAATTTTTATCAGCTCCTAGACAAAGCTTTTTTTCACTTTCATGCTGATATGCTAAAATAACGATTTTGTTTGTGTACTCCTCATCTCCTTAAGACTTCCAATCCAGCTGGTTTGCACTGTATCATTGAAATTTTGTTGGCTGAGAGATCAAAGATTATTCAAAGGATCAGATAATGGGCTGTCCACTATGCTTTTTTTTTTTTTTTTAAATGCTGAAGGGTGATCAACAAATTCTCATGCTCTCATATGGACTAATAAAACATTTCTTGTCTGTATAAAATCAGTTCTCATATATTCGTTTCATTATCACTATTTTTCGATTGCAGAAATGGAAGACTAATCAACAACTAGCCTTATAACAATTTACACTAATTTTTTTGCAATTTGACTAAGAGCTTTAATATGAATACCTCATGGAGCATATTAACTCTTTGTCACCCATGAACGATTATTATTTAGGAAATCTTAATTGTCCCTAATAAAATCTATTTTCGATTGCAAAAAGGAGGATTAATCAACAATTAGCCTTACAACAATTTACACTAAGTTTTTTGCAATTTGACTAAGAGCTTTAATATGAATACCTCATGGAGCATATTAACTCTTTGTCACCCATGAACGATTATTATTTAGGAAATCTTAATTGTCCCTAGATAAAATCTATTTTCGATTGCAAAAAGGAGGACTAATCTACAATTGGCCTTACAACAAATTACACAGTTTTTTGCAAACGTACTATATGTTTTTGTTCTAACTAAGAGCTTTAATATGAATACCTCAGGGAGCATATTAGTTCTTTGTCACCCAAGTATGATTGTTATTTAGGAAAATCTTAATTGTTCCTAGGTAGAATCCATCCACCTACCTCGGTCAGCCAGATCAAAGATATCTTAGTTGCCTTACATCTCTGGCCTCCGGTTCATCCTTTTTTCTTAAACCCGAACAATTGTTTCATGAGCAACTATATGCTCCATATCCCCCTCGTGACCAAGAAAAACACACCAGCAGTCCCGCTCCTCTGACTCCATGCCCAATGGTTTGAAATTCATCACACGATGCACTACCTCTCTGCTTGAAACCATTCTCTTCTCACCAAAAAACAAAACCCCTTGTACTCAATAGCTAGCCTAAGATCACCCTAAACAAAGCTAAATCCCAAAGAGAGAGCCCTCTCTGACTGCTGGTAGGCTAGGACCGGCAGTCCAAAGCTTGGTCTGTGGTTACCTCGGTCGTATCCCTTAAAGAGCCAAGGGACAACCTAAGCGTTAACATAATGGCGACTCCATTGGGGACCTTTTGAGATAACTTCAACTATCAAGTTGGAAGCTGGCTCCCAAAAAGAATTCACGTAATACAAGGTCGAATCCGGACCCAAAGCCCCCAGCTACTTCTGAAAATCCAAATTTAATCCCTAGAAACCTCAGGAAGATAGAGAAAAGAGAAGATTTAGCTGATTCTAGTCCTGAGAAAGTTTAGCCAAGCAGCGGTTCAACCCCTGTCAAAGTTCTTTTTCACTCATCCCCTGTTTTCCCTACTTCATCATCCCCCTCACCATCCACCTCATCCACATCGCCGTTCACTGCGCATACTACCACTACAACTCCCATTATCACAGTTGTTCCAACTGTTCCATTCATCCCTGCAGTTCCACTCATCCCTGTAAATATGGCTAACAGATATGCCCCTTTGTAGCTACCTGGAAACCCCAAGGCCATGCCTCAGGACTACCAGACTAAGATAACTTATTTTGATGGCACCAGTGCCTGCACGGCCCTTCAGCATACAAAGAAAATGCAAGATTACTTTGAGAGTTATGAAATCGACGACGATAGTGTGAGGATGAGGATTTTTGTCCAAAGTTTGACAGGTGATGTCAAGCCTTGGTTTAGAGCGCTCCCAGCCAATTCCGTAGCAAATCCAGAAGTCTTATACCACACATTTATCAATAGATGGGAGAAGAAGAAAGACCCATTGC
>APFE030006269.1:85020-149227 GCA_000404065.3 Pinus taeda
ACTAAGAGCTTTAATATGAATACCTCATGGAGCATATTAGTTCTTTGTCACCCATGTATGATTGTTACTTAGGAAAATCTTAATTGTTCCTAGGTAGAATCCATCCACCTTACCTCGGTCAGCCGGATCAAAGATATCTTAGTTGCCTTACATCTCTGGCCTCCGCTTCATCCTTTTTTTAAACCCGAACAATTGTTTCATGAGCAGCTATATGCTCCATATCCCCCTCATGACCAAGAAAAACACACCAGCAGTCCCGCTCCTCTGACTCCATGCCCAATGGTTTGAAATTCATCGCATGATGCACTACCTCTCTGCTTGAAACCATTCTCTTCTCACCAAAAAACAAAACCCCTTGTACTCAATAGCTAGCCTAAGATCACCCTAAACAAAGCTAAATCCCAAAGAGAGAGCCCTCTCTGACTGCTAGTAGGCTAGGACCGGCAGTCCAAAGCTTGGTTTGTGGTTACCTCGGTCGTATCCCTTAAAGAGCCAAGGGACAACCTGAGCGTTAACATAATGGCGACTCCACTGGGGACCTTTTGAGATAACTTCAACTATCAAGTTGGAAGCTGGCTCCCAAAAAGCATTCACGTAATACAAGGTCGAATCCGGACCCAAAGCCCCCAGCTACTTCTGAAAATCCAAATTTAATCCCTAGAAACCTCGGGAAGATAGAGCAAAGAGAAGATTTAGCTGATTCTAGTCCTGAGAAAGTTCAGCCAAGCAGCGGTTCAACCTCTGTCAAAGTTCTTTTTCACTCATCCCCTATTTTCCCTACTTCATCATCTACCTCACCACCCACCTCGTCCACACCGCCATTCACTGCGCATACTACCACTACAACTCCCATTATCACAGTTGTTCCAACCGTTCCATTCATCCCTGCAGTTCCACTCATCCCTGTAAATATGGCTAACAGATATGCCCCTTTGCAGCTACCTGGAAACCCCGGGGCCATGCCTCAGGACTACCAGACTAAGATAACTTATTTTGATGGCACCAGTGCCTGCATGGCCCTTCAGCATACAAAGAAAATGCAAGATTACTTTGAGAGTTATGAAATCGATGACGATATTTTGAGGATGAGGATTTTTGTCCAAAGTTTGATAGGTGATGTCAGGCCTTGGTCTAGAGCGCTCCCAGCCAATTCCGTAGCAAATCCAGAAGTCTTATACCACACATTTATCAATAGATGGGAGAAGAAGAAATACCCATTGCACATATTGTCCGAATACGACACCATTAAAAGAGGCCCTCAGGAGGCTGTGTTAGACTACTGCGCAAGGTTTAACAATGTCTACAATGCAATCCCACAAAACCTTAGGCCTCCACCTCATCTTGCTCTATATAAATTCCCCGATGGCTTTGATTCTGACATGGCTTATCAGTTAAGAGAATGAGCCCCTCAAAGCCTGGCAGAGATGCAAGACGTTGCTGTGAGCGTAGAGGCAAACTTAATTGCCAAGATAAATAGAGCGAGAGCCGAAAGAAGAACCACCTTTAAAGAGGAACCTTCAGCCCTAGACCAAAAACTCAATGCTATTCTCAGTGGCATGCACAAACTAGGAGATAGAATAGAAACCGTTGAGAGAAAGGCTACGTGGGATGCACCACAAGCCAACACTATGAGAAACCCTAATTTTAGGAAAACTCACAACCCAAACGTCGGACGATCCAGCCCAGATCATGATATAAGACCTTCGTTCCAAGAGAACTACACGGAGGCATCAACATCTAGCAAGCCATTAGAAGATACTCATATAAACTGGGTGGGCTCAAAGAGTGAACAGCAGGTTTTCTTAACATAAGAAGACTGCCATCTTATCCAACAAAACCAAGCTGATCTAGACTTTAGTGAATTTCAGACTCAAACCGGAGAGTCTTTTGACTTCAAACAAGGCTACGAATCTGCTGTGTATGAGGTGCACAAGCAATACAAACTAAGGACTAGAACAATTGATGTGCCCGAGCCCGTCAAACAAAAGCAAACAAAACAGCCCAAGAAGATTAAAAGCTCGATTGTTATTATAGATCCAGTTGATGACATGATCCCAAACCTGCAGGAAGTAACTATGGAAGACATAACAGACATGCAGTCTGCTAATGACCAGCCTTTGCTATCTTCCACCACAAAAAAAAAATTGAATAGCACTCTGCAAAACCTTCCCAAAACAGAGATACCACAAGGTAGCACTCACCATAACACTGATAGTCAGGAGGAAATCATAGAAAATACACTTGAAAGGGGGAAATCAGCTACCACCAACACAAAGACTCCATTGGAGAAACCATTTAGCTTAGAAGCAGAAATAAACAAACTAAAAATTTATGTCCCCCTCTCTGAGCTTGCCAAACACAATGTGTATAGGCAACAAATCCAAAAAACACTTCAAATGCCAGAGACCAAAGATGGTGTCAATATTTTAGATGATACGCCTGAGCTATTATTCGGTCCTGAGGTTAACGAAAAACCAGCATATGGAGCTGTTCTGCCCTTTTATGTGAGCCTGCATATACACGACAAAGTTTTTCACAATGCTATGTTTGATTCAGCGGCCTCACACAATCTTATGCCCAAAGCAGTAATGGAAAAGCTGAACTTTGATATCATGAGACCATACAAAGACCTATTCTCCTTCGATTCAAGTCAGGTCAAGTGTCTAGGTTTAATCAAAGATCTATGTGTGTCTTTAGTCCAGTATCCCAACAAAACAATTCTGATGGACGTGGTGGTCGCTGACATTCCACCAAAGTATGGGATGCTCTTGTCAAGATCTTGGGGAGAAAAGCTCCAAGGATCCCTTCAATTAGACCTCTCTTACGCCACTATCTCAGTCTTTGGGCAACCAAAGAGATTGTATAGAGAAACATTGATGAAGTATGTGGTGAGTAGTGAGGAAAAGCCTCAAAACTTTCCCATTTACTCAATCCATTCTGACATGGATTCATTTATGCTTTTCAATGATGATAGTTCCCCAACTGATGATAAGCCTTTGGATTTAGAACAAGAAGCAGGCATAACTGAGGAATCAGTTACCCTTACCCAGCAAACCCTAACATCTAAAGAGGCTCCTGAAACAGGAAATTCAAATACGCTCGCTCCAATGATAATTTCAACTCCCAATGCTAGTCAAGACCAAGAAATCCTATGGTATTTGGAGTTTGACGGTTTAGTAAATAAGCTAGGAGAAGGGGCAGGGGTATGGATCCATAACAGCCAAAACGACCATGCAGAGGGTCATGCCTATAGATTTAATTTCAAATGCACCAACAACATGGCAGAGTATGAGGCCCTCCTTTTAGGCCTTAAACTCATCAAAGCTCTTAGGGCTACAAAAATTTCCATTCTAGGTGACTCCGACGTAATAATCCAACAAATGAAAGGTAACTTTGTCACCAATAACAACAAGCTGAGAGCTTATAGGACCGCTACCACAGAAGTACTCAATTACTTCACTGAATCTAAGCTTGCCAAGATATCGAGAAACCATAACATCCATGATCACAGTCTAGCCACTTTCGCTAGCACTTGCAAGCTCCCTTTTCAGCCCAATCACCACTTCATTGCTGAGGTAAAGCATAGGCCTGATGTCCCTAACGATATTAAAGATTGGCAAATCTTTGAGGACGATGCACAAATTAACAATTTTTTGACTATGCAGCAAGAATTTTCAAAATTAAACATCGACATGGATACCATGGGTGACCAACCACAAACGACAAACCAAAATCAGCAAACCCTAACTGCTGAAGAGGCTAGAAAAATGCTATGCCCAACCAGCTTTGATGCCAAAAACATGCAAGAGCTCAGGCAGATACACTTAGGAGAAATAGCTGAAACAGAGGCTGAAATCATTGATTTAAAAGACAATTTCTTACCCGCTGGTCTCACCCCATTAGAAGACATCTTTGATGCAAACGATGTCCCCAAAAAACCAAAAATACAACCTCAAAATACTGCAATTGAAGACTATAATATTGGAACCGCGGACAAGCCCAAAATGATCAAAATGTCCAAATCTTTGCCACCTGATCAAAAACCAAAGTATATTGACCTGTTCAAAGAGTTCCAAGATGTATTCGCTTGGAGTTATGAGGACTTGAAGTCCTATGACACCTCGGTTATTCAACATACCATCCCTCTAAAACCAAATCAAGAGCCCTTCAAACAAAAACTAAGGAGAATCAATCCAGCCCTTCTCCCTTTGATCGAAAAGAAAGTGAAAAGAATGTTTGAGGCTGGCATCATATCACCCATTAGATTTTCGGAATGGGTATCCAATCTTGTTCCCACAAGAAAGAAGACAGGTGAGATCAGGCTATGTGTAGACTTAAGGAATCTGAACCAAGTCTCCCTTAAAGAGCACTACCCATTGCCCAAAATGGATCACATTCTCCAAAGGGTAGTGGGGTCATCTAGAATCTCTTTGCTAGATGGCTTTTTAGGTTTCAATCAAATACTTGTCCACCCAGATGACCAAGACAAAACAGCCTTTACAACACCGTGGGGAACATTTAAATATGTGAAGATTCCTTTCGGACTAAAGAATGCAGGTGCTACCTTTCAACGGGCCATGGACATTGCATTTTCCAGGGAAATCCATGATTTCTTGGTTATCTATCTCAACGACCTAACCCCTTTCTCCAAATCTGACCAAGAACACCTCAAACACCTCAGGCAAGTATTCATGACATGTAGAAAATATGGCATTTCTTTAAACCCCAAGAAGACCCTCTTCGGCCTTGAGGAAGGCAAGCTTCTAGGCCATATTATTTCAAAAGATGGCATCAGAATTGATCCAGAAAGAATCCAAGACATTCTGCAAATCCCTTATCCGAGAAACATCAAAGAGTTGCAGGCATTCCTTGGAAAAATCAATTTCCTAAGGAGATTTATCCCAAACGTAGCTGAGCTATTAAGACTGTTAAGCAACATGTTAAAGAAATATTCCAAAGTGAAATGGACTCTAGAGGCCAAGCAAGCATTTGAGAGTATTAAAATTGCACTAACCCAAACTCCAGTCCTCACAAGCCCGCAGTTTGATAAGGATTTTATCATCTTTTCTTTTGGTTCAGAGCACACGATAGCTGTTGTCCTTCTGCAAAAGGACGACCAAGGAAATGAAAAACCAATTGCATTCTTTAGCAGAGCCCTTAGAGATGCCCCTTTAAAGTACCAAATCATGGAGAAACAGGCCTATGCTCTCGTTAAGGCAATCAAGGATTTTCGATTTTACATTTTATATTCACATGTGATTGCCTATGTCCCACATGCTGTCGTAAAAGACATATTAACTCAAGAGGGACTATAAGGCAAAAGAGGCAAGTGGATTGCCAATATCCTTGAATATGACATTGAAATAAGACCCACTAAGCTCATAAAGGGACAAGGTTTAGCCAAACTGCTATCTGAAACCAATTTGCAAGCCTTAGACATTAACCAGCTGGACAATGAATAGGAGCTGGCGACTCCACAGATCAGTGAGACCTTTTTGCAATCCCCATGGTACGCTGATATTTGTTACACATTGTTAAACCTGTGTGCTCCTCCAGGATTGTCCAAGACCAAAAAGAGATTTTTACAAATGAAGGTGTCAACGTTTTGTGTCATAGATAGTGCTTTGTTTTGGAAAAACCATGAATGAATATTGCTGAACTATTTAAATTTCAATGAAATTGACCATGTTATGAAGGCGTTCCATGCAGGGGACTATGGAGGGCATTTATATTGGAAGTCCATTGCTGACAAGATCTTAAGGGCAGGTTTCTATTGGCCCTCTTTGTTTGCAGATGCAAAAAGGTTTGTTGCCTCATGCCACAAATGCCAGATCTTCGAAGGCAAAAGAAAGTTGATGCCCTTACCCCTTAGACCCATCTCAACCAAAAAACCTTTCCAACAATGGGGTCTTGACTTCATCGGAGAAATCCATCCCTCTTCCTCAGGCCAGCACAAATGGATTCTTACAGCCACCGACTATTTCACCAAGTGGATTGAAGCCATACCATGCAGGCAAGCCAATGATTCCACCATTATCCAATTTCTCGAAACCAATATCCTCTCCAGATTTGGCTGCCCTGAGGAAATCATTACAGATAACGTCGTTGCCTTCAAATCCAAAAAAATGATTAATTTTTTCCATAAATTCCACATCACCCTGGGCCACTCCACAGCCTATTATCCTCAAGGCAATGGCTTGGCCGAATCTTCCAACAAAAGCCTGATTAATATCATCAAGAAAATACTAGAAGAAAACAAGAAGAACTAGCACAAAAAACTTACCAATGCCCTTTGGGCTGACAGATTGTCAACCAAGAGGTCCATCGGGATGAGCCCTTATGAGTTGGTATATGGTATGGAGGCCTGATTTCCATCTTCCCTGGGCATTCCTGTTATCAAGCTATTATAGGAAATCCAAGCTGAACCAAATGATATTCAACGAAGAATTAACCAGACCATTCATCTTCAGCAAACTAGAGAGCAAGTTTTCAACAGAGCTCAGATCTTACAAGACAAGTTGAAGAAAATATTTGACAAGAGGACTAAGGCTGAGGATTTTTTTGTTGGCAACAAAGTTTTGAGGTGGGACTCATGAAGAGGAGACAATGGGAAACATGCAAAGTTCAATTTTTTATGGAAAGGCCCATTTGTCATTACCGTTGTGCAGGGAAATAACACATATTTCCTCAAAACCGCAGCTAACAGCACAGTGGAGGACGGCCCTGTTAATGGCCGAATGTTGAAACATTATCGAGATCCCTTCAATGCCCCTGTATAATGTTTAGATTAATATTTGTACATATGGCAGCACTTTCCTTTCTTCTTTTTTGTTGTTGTTTTGTTTTTATGTATATAAGCAATCGATTACTTCGAACCAAAAGGTTATGTCTCCCTGATAAATCACAGCAAGTTCACATTTTGGATACATAAAGAAACAATTGTCACAAGATCTGGCAAACTATATTCTGTTTGAGGACCATCAGTACATGGCAACATCATTATTTCAGACCTTGTACCCCGTGAAAACCTTTTTCAGGCCAGCTAGAAACTTCTCAAGAAAATGTTGCTGAAGCTCTCTCACAGGATATAGTATCTAAAAAATTTTGAAGCTTTTATTTTTTGATAAGATCCTCTAAAAAATCTCTAAAGGAAGGCAACGATTGATTCCACACCATCCTTCCTTCATCATCTAAAAATCAAAAAAGAGGTGGAACTCAAGAAAATCTATCCAAAGCACATGTTAGAAACTTGGTTGCTGGTGGAAAATGCTGCTGCAGTCAATACAATTCTGTCAAAGATGCTGTCATTTGCTTTTACCACATTTATCCAATGGATCTTCAGCGTCTCTGCTTTCTTTCCTTTACTGTCCACTTAACTCCTCTGTTGTGGATCATGCTTACAATTATTTTTATATATCTGCAGATTCAAAAAGCCCCTCATTTCCACTCATTTGTAAGCTAGAGTAAAAAGGGTCAATGGCATTTGCAGTGGTAGTTATTTTGAATAGATCCTAGACCTCCAAATGCACCACTCTCAGACCTGCTAAAACACAAGGCTACCATTTACATTGCATTGCTTTGTTGAGAAGATTGTTTACTTTGGCGTGGAACTATCAGCTCCAGATTTGGCATGAGGAGTTTTCTCCGGTATGCAAACAAGTTAATACTAATCTTGATATTTGTAAAGTTTGTTTCCTTTTTGTCTACAAGCAGCCCTTCAAATTTTTTACATCCAAACACATTTCCTTATCTGGTATCAGTCCATGTATTCTAGCTCTTATCAAACTAGGCTTATGCCTCAAATTAACCCTGGTGTGATAAAAAAGGGTCATAAGTCTTTGACGTTGAGAGCTGGAAAGAAATAGTTTCTGCATTGGCCTAGCAAGCAGCTTCATATATCAAGCCAGACGCTAGTGAAGGAAGAGCAATGGATCCTGTTTGTTATATAAAAGTGAAGGTGTGCATCAGAAAGACACAAATTCAACTTGTGAGAGCTTTTCACCACCATCTTTTTCTTCTGGTCATTCAATATCTGGGTTTTTCGGTGAGAAGAGCATGCCCTAAGTGAGGGTTATGTTGCGATCCTTCTCTTTCTCCTATTCTTCCAATGGCGCTACAACAATAAAGAATGTCAGTGCCTTCGCTGATGATAATTTCAGGATATGCAGAAATATGTGTTTGGATGATTCGTATCTCTTCACATACAGAGGAGAGAGTCTGAATAAGAGAGGTATATACACAAGGAGCCCTGAAAATAGAAGAAATATTTATTCCACCATTGATAGCTCAATGCCCGGCAATGTTGTAGAGTCAATGGATAATTGTATAGGAGCTGCTTCTACATGTTTCCTGCGAACAAACATGATGTTTTTATAAAGAAATCATCATCGTTGTCTGTTGCCAGATCTATGCCATCTACTTTCAGATTTGCAGATGAGGGACTAGAATCACCCACCTCAGAACAACAAATGGATTGGTTGCCTCAAATTTTAATTAGATTTCCTAAGGATGAAAAGCTCTGCCCAACAGATGAATTTGTTAAAAGTGAATGCACATACATGGAGGAGACTATGCAGGATGACAGAGGTAAGGCTGATTTTTCTTCAGATTTTATGCATGATATGGAAAGTAAGATCAAATGTGAAGGAAGTTTGATTTTTATGAATGATGGTGAAGCAAGAGGGAAACAGCCTGGACCATGTTTGTTAAATAACTGTATTGACTTAGGTGTGTGGAGAAGGCTTGTGTCATTTGAAATTCAGTTTGGGTTGGAAAGGATGTAGTCTTTGAGGTTGGGTTATGGTTCCAATTGGAATTGTTGTACAGGAAAGTCTGGGTTGAATTCAGACAAATTTTCAAAATATTTAGTCCCAGAAATTAATGTGGCTAAGGTCTTGGACAGCGCAAAGAGACGTCTTGTGAAGCTCCTCTCTCTCCAAGACGACCTTGTGTCTTCTGTTGACATTGCATTGAATCTGGGTTTGTCATCAACATGCACAGCTGTAGCTACTATGGGAATGCTTAGTACTGCAGCATATGTTTTGACAATGGATATGTTTGGGCCAATAGCTGATAATTCAGGTGGAATTATGGAAATGAGTCAACAGCCTGAAAGTGTAAGAGAAATTACAGATTTTCTTGATGCAGTCGGGAACACCACAAAAGCAACCACCAAAGGCTTTGAAATTGGATTTGTTGCATTAGCTTCTTTTCTTTTATCCATTGCCTATATGGATGAAGTATCAGCTTATGCTCATCAACCATTTACGCAGGTTGATACAGCTATTCCAGAGGTGTTTCTTGGAGGTCTATTGGGATCGATGCTTATTTTCCTATTCAGTGCGTGATCATGTTCTGCAGTTGGTCGAACAGCCCAGGAAGTTTTTAAGGAAGTGCGGAGGCAATTTATAGATCGACCTGGCATAATGATGTACCAAGAGAAGCCAAATTATGCACGTACATTGCAATAGTAACAACTGCTTCACTTCGGGAGATGATAAAGCCCGGTGCTTTAGCAGTTGTATCTCCTGTTTTAATTGGTGTCTCATTTAAGATTCTGGGTCGGTATACAAATCAGCCTTTACTTGGTGCCAAAGTTGTTGCTTCAAATGCTAATGTTTGCAACGGTCTCCGGTATTCTCATGGCCTTGTTTCTGAATACTGCTGGAGGTGCTTGGGATAATGCAAAGAAGTACATCGAAAGTGGTGCTCTTGGTGGAAAATGAAGTGAAGCTCATAAGGCAGCTATTACAGGAGACACAGTTGGAGATCCATTCAAAGACACTGCTGGACCATCACTACATGTGCTCATCAAGATGCTTGCAACTATTACATTGGTCATGGCACCAATGTTTTTGTGAATTCACTGCAGGATCACGAGTGTTCACCTAGTAGCATCCATGTCTGGTGTCATATCCAGTTCCGTCCATTTTTATTTGATTTAGAAGTTGTTAAGCCTATATAATTTGTTGAAAGTTGTTTCTGAGGTAGGGTCTGTTTCCTGCATATCACTAACTGGTTAAATAACCTCGAGAGAAAAGTGATATTAGCAACAGCTGAGCAAAATTGAATAGGATCTTTGTGGTTGTAATGATAAGCCATTATCATATTATTTATCTTTAGTTGGATCTGCAGTACATTTTTGCAGGGACTTCAATTTTAGCAGTTTGCAGAACCTATGTGATTCTTCTCAGCAATCATTTATCTGGTTCAATTTTTTGTACGCCTTTGCTCAAAGACTATTTATGTAAAATCATTAACTGCTAAAATGGATATTGTTCTCCTATTATGTCTTGAACTGTAGTTACAGATAGAGGAATGATAGCCATCGTTGGAGGTTGCCCAACACTTGAGGAAGTTGCTGGTTGGTAGGAGAATGCATGTAACTGATGCTTTACAGGCAATTCAAATAGTATCTTCAGTTTGACTTATTCACTACCACTATGATTATGTGATTTGGCTTCCTTAAAGCTTCTTGTTACTTGCAAACACAGAAAGAATAGAGATGGTTATATAATACTGCCATTGACATTTGTGATCAACTAAAGGATGATAAAAGTAAAAGACATGTACAAGTATTTGTAACTTGCGCAGGGACAAGTGATGCTTTTCTAGAGTGAATTCAAGTTCTATGTCAGATTATGTATAAGAAAAATTTTATCTTAGCACTCCTTGTAGTGAGAAGGGCAGTGCTACTGTAAGAGATGGAACCACACTATCAAATTTTGATACTTTGGCTAGAAGTACTCGGTGTGGATGATATTGTCAAGAGTCTCATATCATCTATTTTTCTTTTGGTAGTACTCTTCTTGGCCTGCCCAGAAAATGGATTGCGGTTGTCGCAATCTGGCTACTCAGCATTGTACTTGTTTCTCTATACCACATTCTATTTCTTCAGCTTACAATTTTTTCAAGTCACTAGTATCAAAGAAAGGAGCACTTCAATTTTTTTCATCATCAACAACCTTTTTCAATGGGACAAAACTCCAGTTTTGTGACATGTTTTGAAGCCGTACTCAGGCAATACTCAGATAGAGAAATAGGTGGAAATAAGCATGCAGAAGAAAGCAGGCAGTGCTATATGTGCGCAACGATTCAGTTCATGAGAGCGCCATGTCTGAGCCTCAAGGAATCAAGTCATTTTAGCGGCCAACCAAGGAATGTTGCAATCTACAGCGACAATAGATGATCAAGGTAGTCTGACCTGTTGTTCTTGGCTTTTCACAAGAAAAAGGCCATCCCCAAGTGGAGCCACTGTTAGCCTCCTATTGCAATAGGGGTTCATATTTCATGATTGATGGTTTGCATGCCAAATATGTCATCTTTTTATTATTGTAAAGGTTCCATATTTCCAGAGAGTTTCATTTAGATAAGTCATTCAAATTTTGAAGAACTGTTCAGTCAAGGGAAGGCCAAACAATTTAAACTTGGCTTCCCTGGGTTTCAATTGCTTGCTTTAGAATATAGAGATGAATATCTGGCCAAACAAGCTTAAAACTTGGTGGATTGGTAAATAGGTAGAGAAACCAGGGTGCTCATCAGCTTAATCTGAGCCCCGGAAGAGACAAGGGTCAATTTAGATAGGAGGATAGCAGAAATAAAGGTTGAAAGGTTGGGTATGCTAGTTCTAGGGCACCCAAACCAAAAGAAGAAAAAATGTTAGGAGAGTAGGCCGGGTAGGTAGCATTGTGGTGGCAGAATCATGGCTTGGGATCCGTTTCATTTTATGTTCTCAAGCGTGTTATCCGTTCGCATCTCAAGCATAAGGCAGTTTCAGTTTTGAGGAGCTCAAGCGAGGCATGTCTGAATTTCCCTTTTTCCCTCAAAACACTGGCTAACTTCCCCTAATCAGCTTAAAAAGTCTTGTTTCCCCATCAAAAGCCTAAGATTCCTATCCTTAGCGCTCTCTAATCATATTACATATTAACTTCTAACTTATTATCTAAATCCCAGTTATTCTTCCCTCCCCATACCAAAAACATTATACGAGATCCCCCTAAATACATATCCCCTCCATTGGTTGAAATATAACCACAACTAGCTCAGCATTCCCTACTACTACTACAAAGGACTATCAACCTTTAGTTCTGTTTCTAATGGTTGTGAAAGAGATGATGCTAAATCAAAGCATCTTTTCTTGATGTTATAAAAGTCAGGGACAGAAAGATTGAGGCAGAGGAGTAAGGCAGCAGCTGCAGAGGCTAGCTCATTTGAATCCACGTGTAACAGGCCACTATGGCAGACCGTCAACATCATCACTCTTATCTTTTGATTCACTTCAAAAAAATTTATTTGTGGCAACATTGGATTGAAGAATAAAAATTATTGGAGGGGTAGTTTTTAAACAATCAAGGTCATCTTGTCAGCATCACCAATCAGAATGATATTTAGATATGGGATATGGATGGATGGACACTGGCCTATTATATCTAGTGGGAAACGAACATTACTGCTTTTGCTGTTATTCATGGAACTTCTTACATGTATATTGGGGATGACTTGGGCAATGTAGCTGTTGTCAAAATATGATCATGAGAAGGCAGAGCTTTCTGAGATGCCCTACAATATTCCCATGCACATTATACAAGAACCATCAAACCATTTGGATTCTTTTCCTTCTTCTGTAGTTGAAATTCTCCCACAACCCTCTGCTTCTGACAACAGGGTTCTTATTGCATATGCAAATGGGTTGGACATTTATGAAGCTCATGTGGTTGCAGTCAGAGGTTGTTCAAATCTTCGACCCAAGGATAGTAATGCAAGCTTCAGGCTTCAAAACTCCTAGTAGTGATGGAGTTCCTCCACTGGATAATGTAAATAAAGCAGAAAATCTTGATCCTAGAAATGTCGGCATGAGAATTCCAGAAGATTTGACAATTCATCAAATTAATACATTGGATTGGGAGGATTTGGTTGAACCACAGGGTTGTCTTGAAGATGCAGCCTGTTTAATCCGCAATTGCAGCATGGCATAGGATTCAGGATGTTGATTTACTTCACGTTCACTATGGCATCCAAGCTGTTGTCTTTGCTCTTGGAGCTATGGAGAGAATTATGTTCATGGTTCTTGAAAGATCTGCAGGAGCATTTGGAGGCAATTGGTAGTCATCCACGAAAGCTTTGGGTGATGAACATTATTATTTCACTTCTCCATATGGACGACATTTCTGTAAGTCCACCCTAGCATATTTTGGCTGCACTCCATCCCAGAATGTCTTGTGTATCTGATTCAGAAGAGCTTGCTTCATCAGGAACAAATAAATGGGAAAATCAAAACAGTGGTTGCACATATTTTATCCTAAGGTTGTTGCATCGTTGCATACCATCTTCCGTATTTGAATTTGAATTTAAGCCACCATGGAGTGGAGTTACAGGAAAAGCTGGCAAGCAGGCATGGGAGAGGAGGGCATCTACTGTAAAACAGTTTGTTGAAGACTGGGAATGGCACCTCTCGGTGTTGCAGCGCCTTTTGCCCTCTCCTGAGCGCCACTAGAACTGGAAGGAAACTTTGGCAATATTGCGAGCAGCGCCTTCCACATTGCTAAACCTGACAGCGATACATGATCTTGCAAAGAAATTGAAGTCCCAAGATGGTGACATCGAAAGCTTGTGGTTTCAAAACCGGGAGAAAGTGCTTAGGATTTATGAGGAAGTCTTAGCATCCAGTAGCTTGCAACTCACAAAAATGGTTGAGGATATACTAGATGATTTAATTCGTGAAGAGGCTAAGGTAAACAGAGTTTCAAATGAGTACTCCTTCCCGCCACCATTACAAAAGCTAAAACAGATCATTGCGATCTTTGCATTCGGGACGCATGCCAATTTCTGAAAATATATCCATAGTGGAGGGTCAGCTAGTTAGTTCCTGCAAACAAGAGCTATATCATTTTGCTCATATATCTGGAGAACATGTCATGGAGATTGTTTTGAAGGTAGCTCTCTTTGCTGTAAAGAGCGAACGTCTGCAAGAGGCTAGCAATGTCCTTGCTCTCTTTCCTCGTCTTCAGCCATTGGTAGCTGCAATAGGTTGGGATTTGCTGACTGGTAAGACAGCTGCTCGGAGAAAAATGATGGAGCTTCTATGGACAATCAAATCGAATCAGTTAAGGCTAGACAATCTCTCTGTTTATGGAAAACAAGGGGAAGAGATTTGTTGCATTGATTATCTTTGTGATCATCTCTGCTACCGTCTGGAACTTGCCTACTTCACTGCCTGCATTAATTCTGGTCGAAATTGGGACCCTGAGGCCGGCCCACTTGACGAAGTGTAGATACTTGTGAGGAAAATTGCGCACATACTCAGTGGCAATCACATAGTTAAAAAAATGAATGCGCACATATTCAGTGGCAATCACACAGTTAAAAAAATGAATGTGCACATACTCACTGGCAATCACACAGTTAAAAAAAAATGCACACATACTCAGTGGCAATCACACAGTTAAAAAAATGAATGCACACATACTCAGTAGCAATCACTCATGGAAGATTTGACAAATTAAATTCTACTCTAAATCTGTCATTGGTGGCAAGATTTTTAAAGATATCTGAAGGTGCTGTGTCAGAGCCAGATAAACCAAACTAATACACCTGGAGGTTGTATTGAATGAGCACAGGAGATAAGTCAGGGGCGATTGAACAGCTGAAGTGGTTTGAGAGGAAATTGAATGCCCGATACGACAACGAAGCAACTTCAGCAAACCGACAAAGAGGCCACATAAAAGCAGCAGAACCGCCTGAAGGATACGGACAAGAGTATTCAAAGCACAGCCCTTAGTCACATAACCAAAGCTGCCAGCTGCCTTAGCGCAGCTCTGTTTAGATAAATATGTATTAATTCCCAGCCCAGCGATGAGTTAAAGACATTAATTCATAGCTATTTTTTCAGATATGATCGGGAGATATTTGTTTGATATTTTTCCCATGACACCTGTTCAAGGGAAGGCTGTAAATCCTTCACTATATAAACCACCCCATAGTCAGTCTGAAGAGGAGAAAAAAAGTAAGAATTGGTCGATGAACTCTGATAGAGATTAGTTGTGTACATCCAGTATGATTCATTAATCAAAGACTGCGAGAGTTTTTTTGGAAATGGACTGTGTGTTGTGTCTTGGTGTTTGAAGGGGCCTTACGGAATTCCAAAGCTGCCACATAATTCAATAAGTGCCTCTCATCTCTGTTTTTCTTTATGTTTCACACTCATAATATGCTCATATCGCCATCTAAATAGCAGCTAGAAAGATTAGTATAGAATTTGCTGAGCCACACTCTATGCTCAAGGTCTGATATTTTTTTATGTTTTCCTCTGAACTGGTAATGAATGTTGATTCCTTTGGCCTCTTATCTCAGTGAATCCGCCCATGTTCTGGCATTTATGCAAGAAATTTTTATCAGCTCCTAGACAGAGCTTTTTTTCACTTTCATGTTGATATGCTAAAATAACGATTTTGTTTGTGTACTCCTCATCTCCTTAAGACTTCCAATCCAGCTGGTTTGCACTGTATCATTTAAAGTTTGTTGGCTGAGAGATCAAAGATTATTCAAAGGATCAGATAATGGGTTGTCCACTATGCTTTTTTTTTTTTTAAATGCTGAAGGGTGATCAACAAATTCTCATGCTCTCATATGGACTAATAAAACATTTCTTGTCTGTATAAAATCAGTTCTCATATATTAGTTTCATTATCACTATTTTTCGATTGCAGAAATGGAAGACTAATCAACAACTGGCCTTATAACAATTTACACTAATTTTTTTGTAATTTGACTAAGAGCTTTAATATGAATACCTCACGGATGATATTAACTCTTTGTCGCCCATGAACGATTATTATTTAGGAAATCTTAATTTTCCCTAGATAAAATCTATTTTCGATTGTAAAAAGGAGGATTAATCAACAATTAGCCTTACAACAATTTACACTAAGTTTTTTGCAATTTGACTAAGAGCTTTGATATGAATACCTCATGGAGCATATTAACTCTTTGTCACCCATGAACGATTATTATTTAGGAAATCTTAATTGTCCCTAGATAAAATCTATTTTCGATTGCAGAAAGGAGGACTAATCTACAATTGGCCTTACAATAAATTACACAGTTGTTTGCAAACGTACTATATGTTTTTGTTCTGACTAAGAGCTTTAATATGAATACTTCAGGGAGCATATTAGTTCTTTGTCACCCAAGTATGATGGAAAATCTTAACTGTTCCTAGGTAGAATCCATCCACCTACCTCGGTCAGCCAGATCAAAGATATCTTAGTTGCCTTACATCTCTGGCCTCTGCTTCATCCTTTTTTTTTTAAACCCAAACAATTTTTTCATGAGCAGCTATATGCTCCATATCCCCCTCGTGACCAAGAAAAACACACCAGCAGTCCCGCTCCTCTGACTCCATGCCCAATGGTTTGAAATTCATCACACGATGCACTACCTCTCTTCTTGAAACCATTCTCTTCTCACCAAAAAACAAAACCCCTTGTACTCAATAGCTAGCCTAAGATCACCCTAAAAAAAGCTAAATCCCAAAGAGAGAGCCCTCTTTGACTGCTGGTAGGCTAGGACCGGCAGTCCAAAGCTCGGTCTATGGTTACCTCGGCCGTATCCCTTAAAGATCCAAGGGACAACCTGAGCGTTAACACATACAATAACATATGAAAATGCCAACCAAGTCAAGGACTTCCACGTACCACCCAAACATAGATTGGATTGAACCAGATATTTGTTTAATCCAATCACCGTCGTGCCATATTCCAAGCATGAATGTCGGATCACATGGAATAAACCAAAACAAAACCAACTATGGATTCTATAGGCTAAACCACCTCAACCCTCACCCACATTACTTTCACCTAAACTGGTCTAGAAATCACCAAAACCAAACAAGCTAAGATGTCTCAAACTTTCTTCACCATACCCAGAGGAATTTTCCTGCCTCCACCCACCTATCAAAAGTTCTAGGAGAAAACCATATCCACCCTCAAAACTTGGGATTTTACTGAGACCACCTCTATCATATGCAAAATCTACATGTAGCCCAAAGCTTAACCAAAACAAGGAACCCACTACATCATGGCTATCTAGGAAATGGTAAGGCAAGGTTGTAAACCACTACCAATCTAGGAAATTCCCATGCCAATGACAAAAAACATAAACAATAAACCAATGCATAGACCATGCATAAAATCCTCACATGCTAAATAACATATGCACACTATTACCTGTAAATGCACAACTATTATTTGGGCTTACTAGCTATTGTTCAAAATTCCTCTTGTTCTCCCTTGATTTCCTTTAATTTTTCTTTTCTCCCTTGCCTGTTCTCTCTATTGGAGTTTGATTTCTTTCTTAGCAAAAATAAATTTGCCAAAGATGAAATCTTATCATAAGTTTATGTATTCAAATATAGCCGTTACTTGAAATTATGTCTCTACGTTGCTCTCTATTTAAGCCTTTGTCATGGTCTGCCTCTTCATCTAGTCTTGATGATGAACCACACTTGTTGGTTCAAAACGCTTCGACCAAAAAATTCTCTTATGTGATTTCTACCGAAAGACTTTGCTTATCATAAGTTGTCAATTGTTTCTCAAATGACCCTTTATCATTGATGTTTGGTGTCTCTTCCTTTCCAATTTTCATAGCCATTAATTAACCACAAGTGATACCCAATGTGATATTTTCCCCTCCATTCATCATGGAATGAGTGTCACATGACCTTGGCTAATTATTTTTCCTTTTTACATGGAAATATAAATTGGGGTTGTTATACACATTAACTGCTTGACTTGCTTAGAAGAAGTTTTCTATGGAGGCATGACAAGATAGGCATGTGAATGCAGGTTGCTTCAACACTTAGAATTCTCAAGGGAAGACTTGAACACTTGGGCACCATGACTAATCACGACATTAATTGATAGGAATGAAGGATGTAATGGCCATAAGGAGGCTCCAAATTTTGAATGTAGGAAAAATTTGGAGGGTGTTTGTTGCAATGACAACACTTGGAAACACAATGGAAGAACTCCAACTTTGATATTACGTCTAACATTAAGTACAATATCTAGCCTTCTGGAAGTTTTTCCTCATCTTTTGATCACCCTAAATTCCTTGATTAGCTTGGTTACATATGTAGTCTCTTATATTCCCCTTGTCAACTTAACGCATTCCACAAGACTACTCAAACTTCAGTGGTTTCGATTAGGGAGTAGGAGGATGTAATTTCAGCGATTTTAAGATGTTTAAACTTGTATTATCATCTTTGGTGTTTCTTCCTATCTAGCAGGCCATTTCAGTGCCACGGAAGAGTCACTTTAAGGAATCACAAGCATTGCTTTGAGTAGAAAACACTATAGATTCACAGGCTCGTGCAATCTACTAAAATAAGAGACAAGAATATACTTCTACTCTTTACAACAGAATCACATAAAGCTCGAGCAAAAAAATAATTGACAAGAGGAAGATAATCAATGGCACATAGCACAATAAGTATCCAGGGAAAGTCACAACTCAAAACCCCACTATCTGTATTGCATTAATCAGAAATCCAAGATGATAATATAATGCTTGTTCTCACTAGAACAATCCCAACACTTAGTAAAATCAATCTCCCAACTCACAAGCAAGCTCAAGCCAAATTCAGGCCTCTTCTCTGCTCTCCAAGCCTCATATTTCCTTGTGCCCTTGGTAAAAGAAATTGGATAAATACAATATGCTCTGCTCAACCTAGAACTTAACATGCACAAGTATTTCCTATCCTCTGCCTGATGACTTCATTTGGCCAATACTTATCCAAATTTCCAAGCCTTCAAGCTTCTAATTCTTTGCACAATTCATAAGAGAATTAGTCTGCATTTAAAGGGAAATTCCTTATCCAAAACTAGCAATCCCTTCAAGGATCATTTCTTGATTGCATGCACTATTTGTATAGCTAAAAAAATTATACAACAAATAGTACATTGTCCCTACACTCTAGTCTGAACTAGGTATTTCTCATAATCGACATGCATGTGTTTGTTATGAGGGAATGTTCAGTTAACTGGAGTAGCACCAGTTGAGTGCACTAATGCATCAACTGACTATTAACTCACTATTAGTTCCTCAAATAGTTTGGAACTAATTTAACTAGACTTAACTTAGTAAACTGAGTTAACTAATTACAACTCATACTTAACTCATCCGGAACCCCTATAATATAGGGAGAACATATACATGACTTCAAAAATACTTCCAACTCAAAATTCCTATGTAAACTAAGTCAACTCACTCTAGTTAACTATTACAAGTTTCTATGAGAATAAAATTTGATTTTAATTTTCAGTTTAATTCAAGGACAAATTAAACAGGAATTTCTGGATTCTATTTTTATCATTTCTTGTTGCTATTTTCAACACTCCCTCTCAACAAGAAAGGAATTCAACTCGATCCTGATCTTGAACCTTTCGAATATTCTGCATGCAACACTTCTCTCTAGTGTTGTTGCTCTAGCAACTCCAGAAACAAAAAAACATCCAACCTAAATCAGAATGATGCCTCTTTCATCAAAATATCTAACTACTATTGCCTCTGTCAACTAAAAAATTTGCACTTCCGTTGATTCTGCCTTTCTGCACTGTTGTTGACCCTCTCTATGCTTCTTTAGCATCTAACTACTATAGCCTCTATCACTTTGATATCTGAATACATCAATCCCACTGATTCCTCCCGCTACTAAGTACTTTGGCCTCCCGTAGCAAGGTACGATCCATGAGATAAAACCACTCAATGGACCCTGCCCAATTTCATCCCTCTTGGGGTTATCACTTCAAATCACCCCACCTCACACCTATAGGTATAGTTTCATGTGATCCCTCTGCCCACTTGGCTGAAAATGTCCCCCTACTAGAGGTCTCTGCATGACTGCATGCCTCCGCTCGGTCTTCTCTCAGCTTCTCTAGTTGTGGCTGCTCCACAACTTCCTGAAGTTATTTCTGAGGCTTCTTCTAGAGCTGCATGTTGAGAGGTAATTTACGTTCCCTCTCAACCACCAAGTCTCTCACCTTTGCCTTTCTCCTTGAGGCTTTTCATGCATCTTTAACCTCAAGAGAATACAGGTTCTTGGCTAACACACCAATTTGTTTCATATGTCCCGTCGTCACGAAATTTTTTGGAAAAAGAGTTGATTTTAAATCAACTATATCTCCCTCATCCGAACTTCGTTTGGCCGATGTTTTTTTTGAATTTGGGTATTTTCTCACAAAGAATCCAAATCTTCTATTTTTTCTAAAAGTTTTTCACAAAAAAATTGAGATCTACTCTGCAAACTTGTGAACCAAAACTCAAAGCTTCAAAATCTCCTCTAGTATATTGTTCTCAACTTCGATACCATGTAGAAAATTTCTACAATTCTAGTTCTGATACCATGTAGAAAATTTCTACGAATCTAGCTCTGATACCATGTATAAAATCTTGTAGATTCTCAAGCTCATGTAATCTACTAAAACAAGAGACAATAATCTACTTCTACTCTTTACAACGGAATCACATAAAGATCGAGCAAAACAACAATCGACAAGAGGAAGATAATCAATTGCACATAACACAATAAGTATCCAGGGAAAGCCACAGATCAAAACCCCACTATATGTATTATATTAATTAGAAATTCAAGATGATAATACAATGCTTGTTCTCACAAGAACAATCCCAACACTCTGTAAAATCAATCTCCCATCTCACAAGCAAGCTTAAGCCAAATCCAGGTCTCTTCTCTACTCTCCAAGCCTCCTATTTCCCTGCACCCTTGGTCAAAGAATTTGGATAAATACAATATGTGCTGCTCAACCTAGAGCTTAACTTGCACAATTATTTCCTATCCTCCACCTAATGACTTCCTTTGGCCAATACTTAGCCAAATTTCGAAGCCTCCAAGCTTCTAATCATTTGCACAATTCCTGAGAGAATTAGCCCGTATTTAAAGGGAAATTCCTCATCCAAAAATGTGTAATCCCTTCAAGGATCATTTATTGATTTCATGCACTATCAGTACAACCTGAAAATTGTACAACAAATAGTACATCATCCCTCCACTCTAGTCTCAAATGGGTCTTTCTCAGAATCGACATACATGAGTTTCTGACAAGGGAATCTTCAGTTAACTAGAGTAGCACTAGTTGAGTGCACTAATGCATCCACTGACTGTTAACTCACTATTAGTTCCTCAAACAATTTGGAACTAATTTAACTGGACTTAACTCAGTAAACCGAGTTAACTAATTACAACTCCTACTTAACTCATCCTGGACCCCTATAATATAGGGAGAACATATACATGACTTTAGAAAGACTTCCAACTCGAAATTCCTAAGTTAACTAAGTCAACACGCTCTAGTTAACTATTACAAGTTGCTATGAGAATAAAATTTGATTTTAATTCTCAGTTTAATTCAAGGACAAATAAACTGGAATTTTTGGATTCTATTTTTATCATTTATTTTTGCTATTTTCAACACTTCGCTACTACTAAGCTTGTTCAATACCTTGATGAAGTTTCTTGCTTCACTTCTCTAAACAAGAAGCCTTTCTCTTCTTTCACCCTTTGTTTATTTTATTATTTTATGAAAATTGGCATTTTATAAGCATTTATTTCACCATGGGCGGAAGAGGAATCCCGACTTATTTAATGAGCAAGGGAGGTTATTCCTTGTTTTGCAAAGACACTTATATATACACATATTAAATTAGTTTGCTCGCTTAAATTTTTCCTCCTTTCCCTTCTCTACTCAACTAAGCTAACATGTTAGAACGAAGTAATAAAAATGGCCAATTCAACTTGAGCTTTAATTTAGGATGATACATATTTTCCAGATGTGCATCATTGACCCTAAAATATATTTAGCCACAAACAAAGAATTAGACAAAAGATAAGCCAAGCGTTGCCAGTTGTCACAGTTCCCCTTTCTACTTTTTCCACGTTACCATAGAACAAAGCAAGATGGATTTCATACATGGTCTTATTAAAAAATAAATGCTAGAAAATACATGAAAGAAAACATGACACAACATAAAAGATAGAACATACGAAAGAAAAGTAAAGACTGGTAAAGGGGAATGAAAAGACCAAAATTCAAAAGGAAAGGGGAATACATAAAAAGTGGTGTAACGCAAACATAATTAGAATGAAACTAATAAAAGAACATAACTAAACATAAATCCTAATATATAAAAAAATATAAGGTTAGGATCATGTGAAATTAAATTTCTAATGAAGCCATGATAGTTTCTCCTGACCTAAAAGCAAAAAGATATAAGCAATCAACAACAATATGAAATAATTTGCAATAATAAAAGTACTTACCTGAATCACTTGCACATAAGGATGAAGTTCACATCTATAGGAAGAAAAGTATGATGTAACAACTTGCTTTAACCGACCTACAACTTTACCATGTCGATTAGAATAATGAATATACAAACTTTGAAGGTTGCTCATGAATGTACTATTGTCTATATTTTTAGTCTCAAAAAACATTAAGAAAGATCGAAACTTATTATTAACAATGGAGCTTGCAAAGTAAGATACCTCTAACCATTCAACGATTGGATCATGATATTCAAGAAAAACAATTTGAAAACCCTGATATTCTTGCAAAGATGAGCTTTCAATCAACCCAATTGAATTATGGAGAGAGTCTTGAAAAGAAAACATAACCTGATCTCACTCAGAAACCTTGTCAAGATAGTGAGGACCTAACATAACCATCAATAACAGTTGAAGTGCCTAAACTATTTTTTAAGTATCTAAATAGTGAAATGATGAATCATAAGGATCAACAAGATCACTAATGTAAAACAATTGTCTTCATATGTACTAGTGGGAAAATGATTAATAAAGTGATAGTTGTTGGAACTAGTGTTATGATGATATTGATGATTCAATATATAATATTATTATTTCTCCATTAGTTCCCTTTGTACCCAATTACATACTAGATCAATAGTATGAGAGATCTGGGGATTAAAAATGTTTACTGGCATCCTAAATCTGGGAAAGCAATTAGGATACCAGGTTGACGAAAGATTAGAAGCATATGCAAAATCAAATATGATATTTATATCAGCATGAGGGTTTTGATCCACCGAACAATTCGAGAAATGAATGATACTCAAAAGGATTGATTGTTCTAGAAAAATGACTAACTTCATAGCATACACTAGAGAGATAAGTAGTTGATTATTCAAGGAATAATTTGACAGGAAGGAATCTTTCAGCTAGTGATAATCTTTGTCTCGATAATCAAAATGACATGCTTCAAAGTTGTGTACATCCGGTAAAGATATGCATTCCAAACTTGGGTTAGATACAAGGGATTTGCATGAAGAAGAGTTAGCCAAACATGAATTTTTATCCTGATTAAAAAATTTCTCTTGAGTATTAATAAAATCAACTTGAAAATGTTGAAAATCCTTCAAGAGTGAGATTACATCCAATGAAACAATATTGAGAAGAGAATTATTTGAGATGATCCAGATCTGACCTAGTTCAAGGACCTCATCAAGATCGCAATAACCTGACATAACCATTAGCGGGATATGAATTTCCTCAAATTGCTAGCGAGTCCTAGAACCTTCAAATGTTGAATGATAAAAAATTGAGGGCATAATAAGATCAACATTTGTGTGAAGATAATTTCCACTAATTATTTCAGCAAGATCGTTATGAATCAGATGGAAACTTTAGGAATCAACTGTTTCATCTGATGTCTCAACATCACCAAACAAACTACCCAAATTGTAAGAAATATTTTCGATTATTACCACATCATATCCTTCATCAATGGAAACCTTACCACCTTGTGTGTACTTGAGATCTAATTCATCAAAATGTGAATTGGAATAACATGATATATCAGTTGATTCATCATACACATTCTAACACAAGGGCTAGAGAGTTGAGGAAAAACTTCCTGTGAGAAACTCTACTATGATCAAATTAGACTCCAAATAAAAGCTTTGTAAATCCAAGTATTCTTGTGAAGACAAGATATCATCGAATTTACTTGAGAATCCATCACCATATATGGTAATGGATTCATAAGTGTCATGGTGATGGTTTCCCAAGGATTTATCTTGGTCAAGATATTTGGTTCCATTTGAATGTTTACCAAGATTACAAGATTATTGATCATCTAAGAATGAAGTAACAACATCTTGACAGAGAGTAATTTAAAAGAGGGAAGATATTAAAATCATCTTCACCCTCCTGCTCCTATACCTATCGGATGTTAGCACCTTGTACCTAATCACCATTTGGACCAGAAAATTGAGAATCAAGATTATCTGAGAAACTTGTTGGTGGAGTGGGTTGATCAATCAAATCAAGGTACAAAGAGCCATGAGATGTAGATGATAGAGGATGACAGGTATCCCTTTAATAAACAATACTTTCAATCAAATAAAATTCAAGGTTTGAATTATTCACATCAATGTCATATGGAGGAATCAAGGGATCAATCTTCACCCTAGCCTCCACAAACTTATTAGAAAATTAAAAGCTTTCTTGGATAATATCTTGACCATGGGGAGGAAATGAAGATGGGATAACTGGATCAATGATTTGATTCTCAATTTTTCCAACTTCAATATCAGTACATGAGACTAGTTTATTTAGTAACGGAAAAGGAGGGGGAGAAGGAACAAAAGGGAGAGTAGGTTCCTCCTTTGAAATTTTGAGTGCACTATGAGTGAGAAAATATGGGAGACTCATAAAATATTCAAATTCATATGTTTTTAAATAAATTCAAACTAAATACTGAAACTTTTCATTCATAAATCCCAATCCACATCTTCCTCAGAAAATTCATAGCAAAGGTGAAGAAACCAATCCATAAAATACTCTAATGATTCAATGTGTTTCATTCTAATTTTATTGATCCTCTTATATACATTTTGATAATCATACATATCAAAGATTGAATGAAGCTACTTGAAGAGATTTTCAAATGAATGAATAGAAGAATATGGTAAGGTATGACATTATTGCTTAACTCGAACTTCAAGTGTGATGATGAATAATTTACAGGCAACATATTCATAATGCACTTCATAAAAATCACAAAACTTAAGAAATTGATGTGTATGTTTAGATATGGTTGTTCCACCCTTTCCATCAAACTTTGATTGAGACAAGTTGTAAATTAGTTCCATGGGGATTTCAAGATTCACTCTATTAGAAAATCAATGTGAGATTATGATTTGGGAATGATCCATTTCAAGATGAAGATTCAAAATAGACTCAATGGGCTTAGCTAGTCATCTGGCCCTCCTTCTAGCGCTAATTGTTGATGGTCTCCTTGCTATGAAGTCCCAATTAGACCTCACAACATTTGGGATAGGATCCCCATCTAGATAATAGGCCCAACCATCATTATTCTTAGATATTTTCCTTGGCTACAATTATCAACATAAGATATTATGCACAAAACCCTCGAAATAAGCAAGTTAACATTCTGAAGCATACAATTGCAATATATATAAGGTACTTTCACGAAAGGGAATAAAGAGTGGGCCTCTAGAATAAAAGTAATAGTACTATCCTAAAAGAGACACATAAGATCATATAAATAATCATTGATTAACTTGAAAATTAGTTCACAAGATAACAACAATCATAAAAGAAAGTAACAATGTGCATTCAACAAGGTGCATACCAAAGCCAATGAAATAGTTCATTTTCATTAATATATAGAAACGTAAACATACACCGCAAACAACGAAATAATAGTCTTACAACCATTCACAACATATGCATGAAAGTGTTTAATCTCCAATAGAATTATAAATTGAAATTCCCAAGATACACCATCCAAATGATACAACACTAGCTCCAATAGTGCAATTTTAGGTCACCACTTGCTTGTCCAAAGAATGAATTTCTCTCCTATGCCAAGCTAGAGAATCCAAGGTGAAAATTCGTTCGCTTGAGCTATGAGGGTATATTTGTAAAATATGAGGTGACTCTCCATCTCCCTTGTAACTCTTAATGTTCCCTCATGACTCTTCAGCTCACATGTGACTTTTAAAATTCCTATGTGACCTTTGAGCTTCTACATGAATTTATAACTTCCTAGTGACTTTTCACATTCCATGTGGGACCCCTGGGCTCCACACATTTTACATTTTCTCATTCTTGAAATTACATAATTACATTCCACAAATAATGTGTCAAAATACATGTGACCAAAGAACACTCTTGTGTTGACACTTTGAATGACCATAGTTTTGTGATTGTGATATGAGACTTGATGGAAATTTATTAATGTGAGGATCCTTTCTCCACTAGCATGTCTTCAACCATGATGATTGATCTATGATGTTCTTCATCTTCACCCTCCAAAGGGTCTTGATGAGTAGTTAGAACTTTGTATGCCATTTCTCTATCATGTTCCATAATTCCTTTATTCTTGCATGATAACATCTTTGTGTCTTGTCTCTACTATTATCCCCCACAATGTCCCAGGATGATGAGGAAATTGATGGACGTAACCATGAACCAAGCGTTTGGTTTGGTAGCTAGCCCTACCAAACCAGAGAGGGCTCGCTCTATTGAAGCATAGCCAAGAGATTACTGGATGATAAAGTTTTTTAGGCTAGATAGCTAACCCCAAGTAGGTTTTGTAAGATTTAGAGTTTTGTTGTTGGGTAAGGGAGAAAAACCAGGTAGTTAGGTCAGAGGAAGCTAGGTCTAGTCTTTGAGAATTAGATTTACAGAGATGTAATGGGGAAAGTTAGGCACACACTTTAGTACTTTAGGTTTGTCTATGTGTATATGGGAGATAGGTAGGGTTTCTAAACGAGCATGAATCTCATGATTTCATTTATATCAGAAGAAAATTGAACAATAATGTGAAAGCTTCTCCAAAATAGATCATTACATAAATTAATCATGTTTATTATCTTAGGAAACAAGCACATGAAACATGGAAATGTAAATGAAAGATACAATAAATTTAATCATATGATCATAGAAGAAAAAACACTGCAAAAACACATACCACGGAAATCCCACTACAATAGTTGCAAACTCTGTCTTTTGATTTCCAAAATGTCAAATGTATACAATGGTTCTCTCCTCAAATGTCCAACCTCTAGAAAATGATTCCCTTCCATCTTATATAGGAAAATACAACATATGACATCTCATCAAGTCGAAAATTCTACTCAAGGCTCATCATAACTACCTTTTATGAGTCCTCACTGAAAACTACGATAGTTGAGACAGTTTCCACAATTTAGGCTAAACTTTAGGAGAGCAGATCTCCTCATTAAATACAATTTTCCTCATAAAGTGAGGCAAAAACCAACCAAGAAACCTAAGGTAACATTAATAGATCGTAAAATATCGAATTTCCATCATTCAGTACTCAAGAGGTTACCAGACCAGATGGGTCGCACCAGAACTAGAAGGGTCGCGCCAGTTAGCAAAAAGGTCGCACCAAAATGCACCAAAATAGGAAATTTTGCAGAAGGGTCGCGCTTGTTTGAATCCATTTTTAGGTATATTTCCCAAGTAAAAATTGAAATTTGAAAGAATGGTAAACTAAATTTTTCTATCTAGTTTCCAGATCATCTTTAAGTTTGGAAAATGACAAATGGGAAGGCCTCCAAAAACGCATTATCCCAACCTTACTCAAAAGCGTCACGCCAATCCAGATTTAGTGGCAGAGAGGTGAAAAAGGTGAGGTTTTTTTAGTTTCTGGTCAAAATGGGAATCCTTCATGAAAAACTAGGATTGTATTTGGCATGTACTCATCATAATGTATCCATCCATGTAGAAAAAAACTCATTTTTATGTCCAGGGAAAAAGGGTCGCGCCTCAACGCGGCGCTTTTGTGTGCCTTTTCCTGCAAAATCTCAAAAAAATTCAAAATTCTTCAAAACTTTCAAAATTTGTTCCTTGGCTATTATGGAAGATAGGCTAAACATTTTTGGATGTTTTAGTCACCAATTTCACTCTTTTACCCCTTTTTCTTGATTCCCTTTGCTTGTCCTGGACCTCTTTCAGTTTTGCTTTCAGTTTCTTGATTTTGATTTGTGCAATCTAATTCCTTGTTAGATAGTGATGGGCCACGTGCCTCAACATCTTATTGTCCTTGTTATCTCTATCAATAATCTTCTCCATATGGTCATTTACTTTGTTGATCCAATATTCATTGTCTTCATTGATCTCCATAACTATTCTATCTTCAAGACTCAAATCCTCATTTAGTAGGTTTCGATCTTTTTCCTTCTACAATTTTCCTTTGAGACTCTTTGTCTTAGGCCTCTTCCTCCCAACCTACCTCCCTTGTTCATTTCGCTCATCATGCCCCAACACTGCTTTACGTTTGGACTCTTACATACTAGTTTTAAACAAATCTTTTTCTAGAAGCATTTGCTTTGCCTTCAACTGCTCATTTTCTTGCTTAAGGAAGGATATGACAAATTTGGCTCTTGCCACATTGTCCAAAATCTTTGTGATCTGAGAATCCTTCTCTCTGATAACTAGTTTCATATTTTGATGATCATCTTGGGACTCTAAGTCCACTATTTGTATGTCATGATGGATGGCCTCCTCATCCTGCAAATGTGATCCCTGTTATGTTGATGTAGAAGGCTTGGCCCCTTCCACAATATGTGGAGAAAAAAAGCATGTTCCCTCCTTTATATGTCTTGGTTACCTTAGGTATAAGTGCCTCTGAAACCTTTCTCTACTTGCTTGTTGAACCATGCTTGATAGACCTTGTGAACCTAGGCCTTGATGATGTTATTTTGCTAGAAGAAACAATGGGACTAATGACAGGAGTAGTCTTTAATTTATCCAAAAATATTTCCCAAGTGATTTGCTTGATTGAGAGCTGATGCATAACCATAATCTTGATCAGACTATGGTGAAACAAATTTGTGATATGAGGCTGTCCCTTGGTGTGAATTTTTTCATTCATCTTCACCACACTCTTAGATGGAAAATTGCACAAATTAATTGTTCTTTTAGAGGTGAAATGCATAAGTAACCTAACATGATACATGTATAATCTAGAGAATCTACCTTCACATGAAAAGTAATTCATGATAAGATTCATTAGAGGGGCATACTTGTTAAGCATATGTCAAAATGGAAAAACATGTTCAGAGGTCTCTATGACATTAGGTTTTAGGAACACCATATAATCATCAAGGGATAATTCCATGCCTTTGAACCAGGTGTCACTATCATTTGGAATACCTATGGCTATAGAAATAATACCTACTAAGACAATAAACTCAATACCTGCTATGACAACTTTATCCATGTTGAAATTTTGGGCAAAGATGCTTGTCAAAGGGACATGGGAACCAAACTCTGCAACCTGCTCACAAAATTTCACACAACCAACATTTCTGAAACATTTCTTGGTAAATGGAGAAGCATTGATTTCTATCAGATTGGATTGCTCAAACCTTGAATTATGTCCTCCCTTGTCCACTTTGTTTTCACTCTCTTGTTCACTCTCCATTAAATTTGTTGAATGGTAAAACACTAGTGAGATGATGTTGATAAAACTGAAGTGGAAGTTTTTCTCAAGGTGAAAATGGAGTGGGAGGCTAGGGTTTGATGAAATCAATGGAAAATGAGTGGTTAAATGATAGGAGATTTAAAATTTATGGTTTTCTAGATGACAGGTGACAATGGTAGATTAGTTAAAGCTAGGTTTATTCACCAAGAATTTGATGGAGAGAACCCTGAGAAACAATCAATTCACATTGAGAAAAATATTTGAAAGTATGGTGTAGATGCCCACTTACTATTTGCATAAGCTTTAAGAGCCCTTGAATGATATTTGGATATTTGAAGAAGTCAAGAATCTCTTTAAAAACAAGAAGAAACCCATGTGGGTCGATCTAGTTCAGAAAGGTCGCACTTCTAGATACAAGGGTTGCGCTCCACTTAGAAAGATTGCAATCTCCACATAAGGGTTGCGCTCCACTCAAAAAGATCGCAATCTACACAGAAGGGTCATGCTCCTCCACAAAAGGGTCACAATTCATTGCAGAAGGGTCAAAATTCTGTCAAACGGGTCGCATCTTTGTACAAAAGGGTCACATTTTACATATAAGGGTCACAATTCACTTAGAATAGAGCAAAACCCTCAATTTTCACCAAGTTTTCCTCCTGCGCGATAATAACTGAGATATTCTTGGAAATTTGAAAGTGAAAATGAGTTAAAAAGTAACTCCTCTTACCCTTTTAAACTTAAATTGAGGCTCTTGACACTTTATGATCTCTGATATTTGAGACTTGGTAACTTTATGGCCTTTTTTGAGACATTGAACCTTTTTGGAAGTCTGAACTGCAACCTTTGAAACTTATAACCTTGAAGTAGTTATTACATATGAAAACATAAAATTACACTTGATATCAAATTTATTAAAGAAACTTACTTGTTACCACTCCTCCTTTCCTGGATTTTTATGCATGGAATGAGAGTTTTTTATTGTGAAACCCTAATGACCTAATGGAGGTACTGAATGGAATAAAGACCATGGTGACATGACTGAAGTGATGATGATGATATTTTCAATGATAGAACATCCAACTGAGTGATGGCAGTGACCGGACATGGAAATATTTAAGGAGTGGAAATAATCCTAGACACACTAACCAGTAACCAAAGTTTTTGCATGGAAGATCTAGTGAAATGACAAAAGCTTGACCTTAAACCCTAATGGAAATTTTGAAAGAGAACATTTGATCACTGGTGGAAGGAATAACTAACTAACACTATCATTGGCTCTAGCTGGGCATGGCAGGTCCATAGGAGGTGTCAAGAAAAACATAGACTTAGTAGCCTTATTCATTGGACATGGAGTCAAAATGAAAACCTAACTTGAATCTGAAAACTGATTGACTGACTTTTACAAACCATAAACAAAGCAAACAGAAAATTTAAACCATCAATTGTTCGAGAAGTCCTATGGCCTTCTCCTCGGGTTTCAAACTCCTAAAATAGGCACTACAAACTATGGCATGAAATGTAAACTGGTATATACAATGATCATGAAAATTTCCAGAAGTTTTTCAGATGTAGTAGTGCTTGATCAGCCTACCATTGATTTCTCCTCTCAAATAAATTTGGACATCCATCTCTTCCAACATATAAGCATTCTTCCCCCCTTAAGGTTGAGATTCTATAGGGTCCCTTCCATAGGTTTTCAAATTTGTCATGTTTTCCCTTCTCTTTGTTATGTGCATCCCAACGAAGAACCACATCACCCATGTTGAAGTTGTCTTCTTTGGTTTTGCGGTCATAAATATTTTTAATCCTTTCCTGAAGTTTAGAAGTATCTAAAATACTTCTTCCCTAGTTTGTTGTAAATGAGTCATTTGACTTATCCTCCGCTGCACATCACTCGGTTCGTTGCTCACTTCTTTCAAAATTTTCATGATAGGAACAACAAGGGATGAAGGAAAAACAGTATCAACCCCATACACCAACTGAAAAGGAGACATACCTATGGATGTTTTAATACTAACCTTGTCCGCCCATAAAGCATTAATGAGATTTTTGTGCCAGTTATTTTTATTGACCTCCAAAACTTTCTTAATGATGTTGATCAGAGATTTGTTAGAGGATTTAGCTAACCCATTCCCTTGTGGGTAATAAGCAGTATAATGCCCCAACGTAATATGGTATTTTTCACAGAACCCCGCCATCTTTTTGGACTTGAAAGCAACAACATTGTCAGTGATTATTTTCTGTGAACAACCAAATCTAGACAAGATATTAGTTTCAATGAACTGAATGAAAATAGAATCAGTGATTTGCCTAGTTGGAATTGCTTCAATCCATTTCGTAAAGTATTTTGTGGATACCAGGATCCACTTATCTTGTGCAGATGCCGAAGGATGTATTTCTCTAACAAAATCAAAACCCCACTGCTGAAATGGACCCAAGACCAAAACTGGTTGCAAAGGAAATGGCAAAAGCTTTCTTTTCCCTTGAAAATATGGCACTCATGGCAGCTCATTACTGTTCTATATGCATTTGCAAAAAGAGTAGGCTAATAAAACCCAACCCTAAAGATTTTGTTGGCTATGGTTTTCCAAAAGAGGTGGCCAACACAATATCCTTTGTGGAAATCAGTCATCACATCCTTAGCTTCATTTTCAACAAGACAGTTCAATAATACACGACCCGGATCTTTCCAAAACAAAGCACCATCAAGAACACAATATTTTGAAGCCTTCAGTTTTAAGGATCTAATTTTAACTTTGGGCACTTCAGGCGGAGGATTTAAATTTTGCAATACATAAACTATGTCAAAGTACCATAGAGATGAAGTGAACATGTCTGACACCTGTACTAGTGAATCTCCTGCTTCTTCTTCAGAAAGGGTAGTGATCAGATTGATATCTAACACATCCAAATTAGATTCATCCATGAGTTTGGCCAAACCCTGTCCCTTAATGAGCTTTGTTGTCTTTGCTCCTATATCATATTCTAACATTGTTGCTATCTATTTTCCTATCCAACCTTCTGGATCAGTTTGCGTGAGGACTTCCTTTACTACTGTTGTTGCGACATAAGCTATAGTACAAGAATGCAGCATATATACTCAGAAGTCTTTAAGTGCTTTTACCAAAGCCAAAGCCTGCTTCTCAATAATGTTGTATTTTAGTGTTGCATCCCTTATTATCCAACTAAAGAATGATATTGGTTGTTAATTTTCTGATCCTTCTTTTGCATCATGACTGCTGCTAAAGTATGTTCTGAGGCAAATGACATTATAATAAAATCTAAAGTATAGTCATGATTGATTAAAGTAGAAGCGGTAAATAATGAAAATTTGACTATATTGAAATACTTTGTGGCATTTTCAGACTATCTTACCTCATTGTCTGTTTTCAGCATGTCTGTCATCTCTTCAAATGCTCAGCGAGGTTGGGGATGAATCTCCTTAAAAGGTTAATTTTCCCATTGAATGACTGAATTTCTTTCTTATTCCTCGGAAAATCTAACTGTTGAATAGCTTCAACTCTTGTGGGGTCAATCTAGATTCCATCCTTGGAAATGATGTGGCCCGACATCTTACCTTCCTCCATGGTGAAAAGAATCTTTTTAGGATTCAGCGAAATGCCAAATTTTCTACATCTTTGAAATACAATTCTTAGATGATGTAAATGTTTGTCATCAAATTTAGAAGAAACTGTGAGATCATCTAAGTAAATGACTATAAAAATAACCTTTTCATTGGCGAAAGCAATGTCCATGGCTCGCTAGAATGTTGCTCTTGCGTTCTTTAATCCAAATGGCATTTTGACGTACATAAATGTACCCCATGGTGTTGTGAAGGTTGTTTTCAGCTGATCATCCTTGTGCACTAAAATCTGATTGTAGCTCGAGTATCCATCAAGAAATGACATTCTGGAAGATCCAACTACCCTTTGCAGGATATGGTCCATATTTGACAGGGGATAGTTGTCCTTTAAGGAAACTTTGTTCAGTTTTCTGAAATTGATACAAAGGCAGATCTCCCCGGTCTTCTTTCTCACTGGCACGAGATTTGAAATCCATACAGAAAAATCAATAAGGACCTATAATACTAGATTTGTAAAGACTCTTTACCTCTTTTTCGATGGATGGAAGAAAATTAGGATTAATCCTCCTCATCTTATGGTGAAATGGCTTTTGACCGGTATAGTGTGTTGAATGATGTTTTTAGCATACTCCTTCAAATCTGAATAGTCCTAAGCAAATACATCATAAAATTATTTCAACAAAGAAATATACTTACTTTTGATCTCAAGAGATAGAGACCTTGATAATTTGACCATCTTGGGCTTATATGTTGTGCCATTGTTTACATCCTCAACACCTGTTTCTATTGGGACCGTTGTTGTGACAATCTGTGCGACAACATTTGCACAGATTGTCATGACAACAGAGACCATGGTGGGCTTTCTAGCAACATCATCTCAGTCAAATAACTCTTCTAAATGTACAAGACCTCATGGAATTTTATTGTCCTTCAACTCCCAAATTTCAATCTTTGTTGCTTCAATTTCCTAATCATCCTCATCGCATATATCATCAATATGGGAATTCAGAAATTCACCCTCCATCTGCGAAAATTTGTTGATTTGCTTGTTTTCCCAAAACAACTACCAATATCTCAGATTGTCAAGGATAGATGAGCGGTGTTTGACATGAATTGAATACTTCTTACCTGAACGGGTAGGAATCTTGACCATACTTGCGGCAGTAGAAAGAGAATCATCCATCATATTCTGAGTGCTAGGGATCAAAGATAAAGTATACTCTGAAAAGGTCTTGAGAATATCAAGGACAACATTTCTTTTAGCTCACGTTTTTGGATGCTTGGCTTGATACTCCCCTTTTACCTGTTTAATTATTAACTCAGAGTTGCCATAAATTGAAATTCTCTTCGCTCCTAGTTTTTTTTAGAATTTTAAGGCCATCAATCAGTGCTTCGTACTCCTCCTCATTATTCGAACAATCAAAAGACAATTTATAAGAATTAACCTTACATTTTCAGGAATTTTACATGACTAGTGCAAGGGGTCGTGAATCCACATGCCGATTACATCTCCTTCCTTCCCCAATGCACCATCAAACTCCATGGTCCAAAGACCTTCTTCCTCATCAGAAAAAAATAAAAAATAAAAAATAAAAATAAAAAAAAAAATTAGAGGACTGATCTTTCTGATTTTCTGGAGGATGACTTACTCTTTCAACAATCTTAGTTTCCGGCACTGATTCAACAATCTCTTCAGATGAAATTTCCAGCTGCAAACTTTTAGTATCATTTTCTTGTTTTTCTGCAATCAAATCATCTTGTACACTACTTATGACATCTGAAACTTCTGAAATCTGAAAAATTTGAATATCATCATCAACTGAATTCAAATCATTATACAAAATGAAAGACTCTAGATCAATATATACAGCATGGATATGGTGATTATTTGGTCTTTCTTTGCTACTAATCATGAATTTTATCTTCTTCTCCTAGTATAGTTTTCTAAGTTGCCCAAATACCGGTATAGTAGCATATGAAAAATAAAGTTGCAAGGTTCCTTTCAGTTTTCCCCCCAAGACCGTGAAATCAACATGCCAAACTGTGGAGGTATATCAACGACCACTACATCCATCAATAAACTTTTGGTTGGGATTTGATTGAGGGACACTACTAGATATTTGATAAGGCCAAGGCATTTGACTCTCCCTGAATCAAAGGAATAGAAATCATGGTAAGGTCGAGTAATATCTAATACTATTTTGTCCATAATAGCTTTTGGCATTAGGTTATGTGAGGCGTCAGAATCTAACATGGCATTATGGAGTATAAACTCATGGAGTTTCAAGCTAAGATAGAAAGGAGGAACTTCATTATCCTCAAGAATTCCCTCTACTGCTGGACCAAATAAGATTGTAGGCCGAACATTGGAAACATTGACAGTATCTGACATTTGATCTACTTTCAACATCTTAGCAATATGGAATTTGTACTTTTCATTATGAACTAGTTTAGTTAGAGGAATTGAAACCTTCAATTTGGCAATTTCATTCTCAAATCTAAATAGATTGGATTGTTTGTCTACCTCTTTTGCTATAGTATCCTTCCTTTCAAGCTATCCTTTGGCTTGAGTTCCTTTTTCTAACTTTCTGTTTGAAACTCTTTGTCCTTCCTCACATTGTTGGTAGAAGCTTCATTACTTTTATCCCGACTCAGAATGACAATTTCTTTTTCTTTGTTTTGATTTGCAAGAGCTACTTCTTTATTCGGTGCATATTTCTAAACATTCTTCCTTTTTTATGTAATGTGACAGGGAAATTTCTACTCCTCAAGTTGTGTTGTGTCTACAAATGATTAAGGGCATTTTGATATCCCCTTTATTACTCTTTGGTCTGCATTGCCCATGAATCATCATTGGCAAGGACAAGATGTTGATCACTTGGTATTATTAATTCTTGAGAAAATTGATCTTCCTCAATCAAAAAAGTAAGTGATTTGTCTTCTTCAAATAAATGATTAGCCTTGGTAATTTCTTCTTCATCATCTTCCAGACCTTGTGTGTAGTTTTGCTGAAATGGTGTTTCGATCTGTCCCTGAGGTTCTTGATTTTTCTATTCTTTCTACTTGTTTCAGAACTGTGATCGTTGTTGGCCCCTATAGTTTGGATTCCTTATCGAAGGCTTTGTTTTTCTATTAGAAATAGTCATTATACCCATCATCCTTTCCATTGTTTTAATCAGAGTGTCAAGCTTTACCTCAAAAGAAGAAGAACACTCTTCCTTAATAGTAACTTTCTTCTTAGGTTTCTCTAATTTGATTTTAGACTTTTTGATAAGAAAATTGGCTTCCACACTTATAGAATTGTGTTGCATCTCTTCCAAGGTTGCAGAATCTCTCTCCCTAAGTTGATATGCCATGTCTGGATTGAAGGCATCAAGATAGTGGAGGAGGGCTAAATCAGGGGGAGGTTTGATGTCATTAGGAATGGAATTATAAACTAGATTGAACTGTGTTGTAAACTCCTACACTGACTCATTTGGGTTTATTTTCATAGCATTGTACTCAACCAAAATCTGTAATGGATTTTTCTTCTCCTGCCACCAGGCAAAGAATAACTTTATCAACCACTGATAACTATTGATAGAATTGGCTGCCAAGCTGCGAAACCATTTCTTCACATCTCCAGAAAAACTCTAAGCTATGATTCTCATCTTTGCATCCTCTTCATAAACTTCTTCAATATCAATAAAATCTATCAGTTTGTCAACATGTTGATGAGTTGTAATCTCTGATGTTCCATAAAATAGAGGGAGTCTTTAACCATAGTTCTGAGGTAGAGCAGCAAGTTCACCAGGTAATATTAAAGGATAAAACCATGCCATGACTACTAGAGGAAGAAGAATATGTACTGCAATGGGTTGTGTAGGTATTATAATAGGTTGTGTTGATGAAAATGATGACACTAGCGGAGATAGTGGTAAACAAACAATGACAGATGATTTAGCTGATGTGTTTAGAGATGAAATAGAAGATGAAGCAGTAGCCAGGTTTTCAATTTGATATTGAATGTAAGCTTTCTCGGTAGTGATTTGAAGTTGGTCTGCTAAGCTTTGGAGTTTATCAAAATTTAACCACAACCCATGTTCAGTTTTGGAAAAGAGGGATTTAGCATAAGGAAGGTAGGAGTCAAACCTAATAGGATCAAAAACCACTTCCAAAAGGGAAGACTCTGATTTACACCACAACAAAGATTGCTCAAACTGAATATCAAAAAAAATATCTTCAATAGGCAATACTTGATCAGGTAGAGATGTAGTTTTTACCAATTTTCTAGGTTCACTTTCAGGGATGGGAGTTTTCAGTTTTTTAAGTAACTTCTTTGGATCATCAACAATAATAGGTGGATTTGGGTCAGGATTTTACCTCGTGTATCTTTTAGGAGCCAGAGTTCTTACACCTTGAACTTAATGAGATTACTTAAATCAACCTTCCTTTGGATACTGGAATTTGTCACCCATAGAACCAATCTTGAAAGCACTAATAGAACTAACCCTGGGAATGATATAATAGTCATTTCCATGGAAATGGCACCAAAACGTTATCCCCCACAATGTCCCAAGCTGATGAGGAAATGGATGAAGGTAACCACAGACCAAGCTTTTGGTTTGGTAGCTAGCCCTACCAAACCAGAGAGGGCTCTCTCTATGGAATCATAGCCAAGAGATGACTTGATGATAAAGGGTTTTAGGCTAGATATCTAAGCTCAGGTAGGTTTTGAAAGATTTAGGGTTTTGTTGCTGGGTAAGGGAGAAAAACCAGGTAGCTAGGTCAGAGGGAGCTAGGTCTAGGCTTTGAGAATTAGATTTGCAGAGATGTAATGGGGCAAGGTATGCACATACTTTACCACTTTAGGGTTGTCGATGTGTATATGGGAGATAGGTAGGGTTTCTAAACGAGCATGAATCTCATGAATTCTCTTATATCATAAGAAAATTGAACAATAATGTGAAAGCTTCGCCAAAACAGAGCATTACATGAATGAATTTTGTTTATTATCTTAGGAAACAAGCACATGAAACATGGAAATGGAAATGAAAGATACAATACATTCAAACATATGATCATAAAATAAAAACCAATGCTAAAACACACACCATAGGAATCCCACTACAATAGTTGCAAACTCTGTCTTTTGATTTCCAGAATGTCAAATATAGGCTACAATGATTCTCTCCTTAAATGTCCAACCTCTGGAAAATGATTCCCTTCCATATTATATAGGAAAATACAACATATGACATATCATCAGGCCGAAAATTCTATTCAAGGCTCATCATAACTGGCTTTGATGAGTCCTCACTGAAAACTATGATAGTTAAGACAATTTCCTCAATTTAGGCTAAAGTTTAGGAGAGCATATCTCCTCATTAATTGCAATTTTCCTCATAAAGTGAGGCAAAAACCAACTAAGAAACCTAAAGTAACATTAATAGATCATAAAATATCAAAATTTCCATCATTCAGTACTCAAGAAGTTACCAGACCAGATGGGTCGTACCAGAACTCGAAGGGTCGTGCCAGTCAGCAAAAAGGTCGTACTAGCATGGACCAAAACAGGAAATTTTGCAGAAGGGTCACGCCTGTTTGAATCCATTTTTAGGTATCTTTCCTAAGTCAAAATTGAAATATTAAAGAAATATAAACTACATTTTTCTATATGGTTTCCATATCATCTTGAATTTTGGAAAATGACCCAAGGGAATGCCTCCAAAAACTCATTCTCCCAACCTTACTCAGAAGCGTCGTGCCAATCCAGATTTAGTGGTAGAGAGGTGAAAAAGGTGAGTTTTTTTAGTTTCTAATAAAAATGGGAATCCTTCATGCAAAACTAGGATAGATTTGGAATGTACTCATCATAATGCATCCATCCATGTAGAAAAAACCTCATTTGGATGTCCATGGAAAAAGGGTCGCACCTCAGTGCAACACTTCTGTGTGCCTTTTCCTACAAAATTTCAAAAAATTTCAAATTTTTTCAAAACTTTCAAAATTTGTTCCTTGGATGTTATGGAAGATATGATAAACATTTTTGGATGTTTTGGTAACCAATTTCACTCTTTTACCCCTTTTTCTTGATTCCCTTCGCTTGTCCTGGACCTCTTTCAGTTTTGCTTTCAGTTTCTTGATCTGATTTGTGCAATTTGATTCCTTGTTTGATAGTGATGGGCCATGTGCCTCAACATCTGATTGTCTCTGATAGCTCTATCAAGAAGCTTCTCTAGATGGTCATTTACTTTGTTGAGCCAATATTCACTATCTTCATTGATCTCCGTAGTTATTTTGTCTTCAAGACTCAAATCCTCATTCAGTAGGTTTTGGTCTTTTTCCTTATGCAATTTTCCTTTGAGACCCTTTGTCCTAGGCATATTCCTCCCAACCTACCTCTCTTGTTCATCTCGCTCATCATTCCCCAGCACTGCTTTACTTTTGGACTCTTGCATACTAGTTTTAAACAAATCTTTTTCTAGAAGCAGTTGTTTTGCGTTTAGTTGTTCATTTTCTTGCTCAAGGAAGGAAATGATGAATTTGGCTCTTCCCACATTTTCCAAAAGCCTTTTGATTTGATAATCCTTCTCTCTGATAACTAGCTTCATATTTTTATGATCATATTGGGACTCCAAGTCCACTATCTGTATGTCTTGATGGATAGCCTCCTCATCTTGTGAATGTGATCCATGTTGTGTTGATGTAGAAGGCTTGGCACCTTCCACAATCTATGGAGTAAACAAAAGCTTGTTCCCTATTTTATATGTCTTGGTTACCTTAGGTCTAAGTGCCTCTGAAACCTTTGCCTACATGATTTTTTAACCATGCTTCATAGACCTTACGAACCTAGGCCCTGATGATGTTCTTTTGCTAGAAGAAATAATGGGACTAATGACAGGAGCAGTCTTTAATTTATCCAAAAAAAATTCCCAAGTGCTTTGCTTGACTGAGAGCTGGTGCATAACCACAATCTTGATCAAACTATGATGAAACAAATTTGTGATATGAGGTTGTCCCTTGGTGTGAATTTTTTTCAGTCATCTTCACCACACTCTTAGATAGAAAATGCACAAATTAAGTGTTGTTATAGAGGTGAAATGCATAAGTAACCTAAAATGATACCTATATAATCTAGAGAATCTTCCTTCACATGTAAAATACTTCATGATAAGCTTCATTAGAGGGGAATACTTGTTAAGCATATGTCGAAAAGGAAAAACATGTTCAGAGGTCTCCCTGACATTAGGTTTTAGGAACATCTTATAATCATCAAGGGACAATTCCATGCCTTTGAACTAAGTATCATCATGATTTGGAATACCTATGGATGAAGTACCTATTGAGATGCTGAACTCAATACCTGCTATGACAACTTTATCTATGGTGAAATTTTGGGCAAAGATGCTTGTCAAAGGGACATGGGAACCAAACTCTGCAACCTGCTCACAAAATTTCATACAACCAACATTTCTAAAACATTTCTAGGCAAATGGAGAAGAATTGATCTCTTAGGTTGGATGGCTCCAACCTTGAATGATGTCCTCCCTTGTGCACTTTCTTTTCACTCTCTTGTTCACTTTCCATTAAATTTGGTGAATGGTAAAACACTAGCCAAATGATGTTGATAAAACTAAAGTGGAAGTTTTTCTCAAGGTGAAAATGGAGTGGGAGGCTAGGGTATGATGAAATCAATAGAAAATGAGTGGTGGAATGATAGGAGATTTTAAATTTAGGGTTTTCTAGATGATAGATGACAGTGGTAGATCAATAGAATCTAGGTTTATTCACCAAGAATTTGCTGGAGAGAACCCTGAGAAAAAATCAATTCACATTGATAAAAATCTTTGAAAGGATGGTGTATATGCCCACTTATTATTTGTGTAAGCTTTAAGAGCCCTTGAATGATCTTTGGATATTTGAAGAAGTTGAAAATATCTTTAAAAACAAGAATAAATCCATGTGGGTCAATCTAGCTCAGAAAGGTCGCACTTCCTTAAAAGAGTCACACTTCTGGATAGAAGGGTTGTGATCCACTCAGAAAGGTCGCAATCTACACAGAAGGGTCACGCTCCTCCACAAAAGCGTTGTAATTCACTTCAGAAGGGTCGCAATTTTGTTAAAAGGGTCGCATCTTTGCACAGAAGGGTCACATTTTGCACAGAAGGGTCGCAATTCACTTAGAATACATCAAAACCCTCAATTTTCACCAAGTTTTCCTCTTGCACGATAATAACTAACATATGCTTGGAAATTTGAAAGTGAAAATGAGTTAAAAAGTAACTGCTATTACCCTTTTAAACTTAAATTGGGACCCTTGACACTTTATGATCTCTGATATTTGAAACTTGGTAACTTTATGGCCTTTTTTTAGACATTGAACCTTTTTGGAAGTCTGAATTGCAGCCTTTGAAACTTAGAACCTTGAAGTAGTTATTACATATGAAAACATAAATTTACACTTGATATCAAATTTATTATAGAAACTTGCTTATTCCCACTCCTCCTTTGTCGTATTTTTATGCATGGAATGAGAGTTTGGTGATTGTCAAACTCTAATGACCTAATGGAGGTACTGAGTAGAATGAAGACCATGGTGACATGACTGAAGTGATGATGATGATATGTTCAATGATAGCACATCCAACTGATTGATGGAAGTGACTGGACATGGAAATCTTGAAGGAGTGTAAATAATCCTAGACACATTAACCAGTGACCAAAATTTTTCCATGGAAGACATAGTGAAATGAAAAAAACTTGACCTTAAACCCTAATGGACATTCTGAAAGAGAACATTTGATCACTGGTGGAAGGAAAAACTGACTGACACTAACATCTATGAGTGTCCTTCTTGTAACCTCTTCTTGCTAACATCCTTGAGAATCATCTTTCCATGATAGGATGACATCACCTGCAAATGAATTTCATTCATGACAAGACAACATCAATATGGTAATCACCTCTTCTAACTATGTTTTCTCATGTAATATGCTAAATATGATGGGACATTGTGTAAGGAATGACAACAAGAGTTTATGAATTGTGCAGTTGAGCACTACAAGGAGAAAGGGATGATCATGTTTTCCACTAAAACTGTGCAATGTGAAATAATGGAATTCTCATCAAGGTTCTACAAAGTGGGAAAGTTCAATTAGCAAGAGTGGTAAGACTAAGCATTGTAACGCAGTGATTGAGAAAAATACTCTTAGGATTGCACAATTGAGCACTGCATTGATCTAGAGGGTGACCTACTATCCACTAGAACTATGCAATGCATAGTTGAGCCAAACAAGGACAAGGCATTGCAGAATTGAACAAGTGAAGTACACAAGTGAGGCAAGGTTGTGCATTGTAACTATGCAGTGTGCAATAATTGAAGAGGAGGCTAAGGGGACTGTGTTTTTGAGCTCTGTAGGAGTCCTGATATGATCACTTTGTGCACTGTAACTGTCAATGCACAATACAGGGCCAGATGGATCAAGAACTATGCAATGGGCAAGGCTAAGCAACAAGATTGAGGTTTTATACTCTAGGTTTGCTCAATGCATAGTTAGAGAAGAGTGTCTTCAAGATGGGTAAAGTGCAGAGGTCTAATATGTAATGATTTCATCACTGAGGCTCAAGAGTGTGTAGTGCACTCATCACTTTAAATAGAAGATTGAGTGTGCTTGTGAGTTGCGCAAGATGTGAGGATAGGGATGAACTCCAAAATTGACTAAGTGTGAGATCAATGAGACAAGAGAGTAAGATCATATACCAGGTCTTAAACATGATCACACACACACACACATACACCCAAGAACATGAAAATAAGTTTCACAGTACCCAAAACCAACGTGTGTTTAATTAAACAATATTAAAATGACACTTATCTCCAAGTGCAACACTTAAGATGTACCTTTACGAAAAAAGTGTCACAATGCAACCAAAAGGTGGGCTATGCCATAAGAATGTGTCCAACACATGTTCTAATGATAAATAACATCAGTTAGTATAAGAGAGTGTGTCAGAGCTACCTATATGAGGTTCTCTTAAGATGTGTGGAAACAAGTAAAAGCAACACATGCAAGAGTGAAAATGACACATTTAAACACAAATAAAACACAAGCGACATATGCAAGGAATGAAAGTAGTCAAAATAAACACTTGAAAATTATAAAGCGAGAAAAAATGACACATGTAAGAGAAAAAGAAAGAAAAAGTAACACTTACGAAACAAAAAGTGACAGTTAAGAAAACTCTCCGAGAAGGTGGGGAATTTTCAACCACAAGTGGTGGATGCTCCTTATATTCCACAATGCACAGATCTCAAAAGTGAAAGATGAATATAAAGATGAGCTCTATACTAGGCTTGTTATACATGTTGAGGAGACATTCAACTAGGGTTAAGGTTAGTGAGTGCACTTAGTGCTTGTTGGGAAACTAGGAGCTAAGAGTGAATTGACTGACTTGAAGAAGTACACTCTCACCGTCAATAAAGAGTGTGAAATCACTATTTGTAGAACATTCTCTCACAATATCATTGTCCATAAGAATTGTGTAGTCTCTGTCTCTAGGGACTACGCAAGCACTGCCATGAAGAATTGTGTGGTCACTATCCACAAAGACTGTGTAGTCTCTGTCACTAGGGACTGAACACCCACTATCATCAGGTATTACGAAGTCACTATCATTGGGAATTGAGCAGTTATTGTAATTAGGCATTGAGTAGTTACTGTAATTAGGCATTGCACAATGCTTGACTTGCAAGGATACACATTGATTTCTTGAGTTTCTTAGAAGAAGAATGTTATGAAGGCATGAAAAGGTAGGCATGTGAGAGCAAGTAGTTTTGAAACTTATAATTATCAAAGGAATAATTTAACACTTGAGTAACATTACTAATCATGACATTAATGGCTAGGAATGAAGGATGGAATGGTCATAAGGAGGCCCCAAAATTTGAATGTAGGAAGAATTTGGAGGGTGTTTCACTGTTTGTTACAATGACAACATGACCAAATCAAAAACATTAATTACATTTAATACCTCATGATGATCATATCAAATAAATTAAATTATTTAACCATTTAAGTTCTCACAACAAATACCATGGGAAACACCCTTGATAATTTCCCATGGTTTTTATTTTCTGCTCTCAACACTAAACATTATATAGTCAAACATCTACAACCAATCAAACACACACATAAGCAAACACTTGTAACCAATCAATCACATGCTACAAGGTTTACATCAATTCCAACCAAACAATGTCGGTGCCAACACGAGATATATTAAAAATAATATAATAATCCAATTTACATCACCTAGAAAGTGTGGAAATTTTCATTTCATTTTTTGAAGCCAAAGTGGGGCATATGGACATAGTTGAAATTTTGATGGAACATACTTTGGCATGAAATTAACGAATCTCTATTTAGATGCTAAAAATTATGCCTTGCAATGAAACTAAAAGATCTATGTTTTGTTGTTGGGAGGCATTATACACATTTTTAACATGATAATATATATCATTGCCCCTCTAACTTAAGGTCTCTCAAGCTTGCATTGCCTCTTTCTTATAGCTATATAATTTATCATTCAAAAGTTTACGTGCAAACATATGAAGTCCAATTGGGTGTATTAAATATCTTTAAAAATCCCTCAAAGAGAATCATTTGATGGTAAAATGGGTTCTAGAACTTGAGGTTGATGGATAATTGAATTTGATGTTTGAACTTTTAACTTCTCATAACACTATTGGTATGGTTATTAGAAGCCAAAGTAGGGCATGTAGTATGAAGTTAAAAATCCCATGAAGTGCACATTACCATGAAACTGATAAATCTATGTTTCATATTAGGAAGTATGGTATTTTAACATTATAACATTTATCAATTTCCCTCTAAGTTAAGGTCACCTGAAACTAGTGTAGGTTCTTTCTAATAATATCTATCATTTTCCATTTCAATTAATGTCACTTGAAATTGGTGGGACTTTTTCATGACATATATTAGATATTTCAAAAGTGGTCACAGAAGACACATGAATTGGAATTGGGCATAATATATCATTAGAAAGATCTTACAGAATTAGTTGAAAGAACAGTTGGATTTGGAACTTGAGGCAGATGGATATGATATTTTTAATGTTTTAAATTTGCACAATATCATCACATTAATGAAATTTCCATGGAAGTGTGAAATTTGTTATTTACTTATCATAAATTAAAGTAAGGCATATACTATATCATTGAAAGTTCCATAAAGAAGACTCTACCATTAACTATTGAATCTCATTTTCTTTCTCATTAAAGGTCCATTAGGGAATTTTGAGGTCTAAAATATACCACTTAAGGAAATTAATAAAATAATAGTAAAAATAATTAAATCGGAGATAATTTTTTAAAGGAAATGAAAGAAAATTATTTTGTTATTGTATTTTTTACTTATCTCCTTATAGGTTTATTCAAATTTCAAGTGTGGGTACTCATTGGATGCATAATTAGATTCAACATCCAATGAGTGCCAACTTTACATACTTTTGAGTAGACCCACACCCATAAAAATTGAAATTTATTGAAAAAACAATGTTTATTTACATCCAACAAACACCCACTCTACATATTTTTTAGTAAACCCAAATAGATAAAAACTGAAAATACATGAAGAAAACATGCTTATTTTAATAAAAACATTTTTCATGTATTTTGATTTTTATAGGTGTGGGTCTAATCAAAAGTATGTAGAGTGGGTACTTGTTGGATGCAAAGTCTAATTCCACATCCAACAAGTATCCACACTTGAAATTTGTTGGCATTATTTGTGTTAGCATTGAAGTCAACAATGATGTAGTTTCTGACAGTGCTCTAATGAAGATTTAATAGCTGGTAATGCATGGTTGACAATTGATGATGAGAGAGGTAGATGACCTATTTTTTCATGAAGCTCCAACAACAGACATTGATTAACTATGCCTAATATGTGTTCATAATCCATATTGTCTATTTGTAATATGTGTCTGCAACCTAGATTACCTCTCTGCAACTTGTGTCTTCAATCTTATGGCTTGTTTTCCCCATCCATGTGCAATGGTCAGTATTGGTTTAAAATACCATCGAAATAACCATGGTTTTCTTCCATCGATCTATTGGATTCTAGTCGGCCTACTTTCCATTGAATTCACCATAGTAAAATCCTATGGTATTTCTTATTGGCTTGATTCTATTTATGTCCAATGTTCAACATTGAATAATATGAGATCCCTATGTGTTTTGTGACATGTTCTTAACCACCTCCCGAGGATTCGTTAACTTTGGAGATGCATCTGTTTACTAATTCCTACGGGTTTTGGTGTAATGGAAATTGTGATTCCAACAAATGGAGTTCTGGTGAGTAATTTGGGTGTGATATGATTGTTGACTATTTTCTTGTGACTAAATGTAGAAATATTTATTTCCCAATTTGATGCACAAATGAATGATTGCAAGAATTTTCTTTTAATAATGTAGTGTTCTTCTTGATTTGGTGTGATGCAAGTATGGATTAATTTAAAGTAATGCTCGGTCCTGTGTGTTTTGATGATGACATAATGATATAATCTAATGTAAAATGCAATTGATGTGTCATCAATATATGAGTGTTGTTCCTTTTCCTAAGTTAATTTCTCTAACCTAGTGATTGTTGTTGTGATGGTTGTATCTAATGACCATACTTCATTCTAGTACAATTATAGTCAATTGATTTAACATTAAGTGGCAGTGAATGACAACATGGATGTTGGAATAAGCATTACTTTGTAGAGACATCTGATATATATTTTTATGATTAATCCACCTAGTTTAAGGTCCTTGCTTGTTTTACAATTCGGGGTCAACCTTTTTGAGTGATAGTTTGTAGACTTTATAATTTGATGGCTATAGTGCATGTAATGTGTGAAAACAAAAGTATTAGTTGGGTTGAATCTCCTATTGGGTGAATCCTGTACAATTTGTTGTGTAGATTGTTAAGCAAATTTCAAATTTATTTCTTGTAGGACTAATTCTCATTGTGGGAAAAGCTTGTATAGCTCTAATATTTTATAAGACTATTCTAAGAATATTGTTGTTAAAACTAACGGTTACTAAATTTGTAGGAGTTTCCTTTGTAACAGGGCATGTGATTGCATTAGGGTTTGAAAATCAATATTTAATTAGAGTTTGAATCTTATGTTTAATATTATGTTGCTATCTGATTACCTAATATGGTTATGATTATCTATACTAAAGTTGATGATGTGTTTGCTATTATGATGAAATAAGTGGTGATAGTTAAAGCTTCTAGGACAAAGTTAGAGACAATATTATCTTGTTGAAAATTATGTTACTTAGAACATTATATGATACTATCAGAGTTATGGATGAACCCGTTGATATGCCAATGAAAAAATATTCTTGAGCCAGAATAGTTACAAAGATTCATGTTCAACAAAGAAAAGTTGCATAGACATATTTAACAGGGATGTTGATTTAGTGTGTGTGTTGAAAATGTTGTTTTTCCTATGATGATGAACTTGCTTGCAATATTTTTATAAAATTCGCTGATAGGGTTAATTGACAAATGTTCTAGTGTTGTAGTTGAAGATCATAATTGATTGATTACTAAGGTTATGGCTTGGAAAATGCTAATGTAATGAAGCTTGGCTTTGCATGAAAAGTCATTATCAGTATCATTATTGTGTTGCAAGAATATTGTTGATGTCAAGAGCTACAAGTTGAAAACAAGGTTTTGAATTATCAAGTCCTTTATGGTCCAAATATATTGTTGAACATTAATTGAATTTCTAATGACCGATTGTTGAGATCAAAATTAATAGGCATGGATACTAATGATAGAATTATGGTATTGTTAATGATTTGTTTTGGTGATGAGTATCTTGTTGATGCCAAAGTTGTTGGTGTATCATATGTTTTTTAGTTTTGATTGTTGTTGGGTATATCTGTTTACTGAGTTATGTTGTTGACCATTGTGCTGGAGAAATCAAAGCTATTGATAATGTAATAAAGTCATTTGTGTTGATGAGATGCTTGGATGTTGTTGATTGTTGATTGTTGAGCTTAGTAATGCTAATATTAAACTAGGGTTGGATAGTATGGTTATGTTGAGCATGATGATGTGTTAAGGATTATGTTCCAAACATTATGATGATGAAACTTTTGTGGCTGATATATCATGGCTATGATTTACTGAAGTGATGAGTTTTTCATGACAATTTTAATCATTGTGGATGAAGGTTTTTCTGATGACAGAGTGAGAGTATGAATTTGCTATGATATTAGTATTGACATGTTGATTAATTATGGTTAGTTAACAATGAAGAAGTTTGTTTTGATTTTAAAGTTAGTGGGAGTGGATCCAGTATGAAAATAGATGAAAGTGAGGTCCATGGTACTTGGGGTGTTGATTCCTCTAGATAGTATAGGCTTGCAAAATCAGGGAGTGGTTTCTTCCTTTAGGTGGGTGTCTGAGAACAATTCAAGAGTTAGTGCCTCTAGTGGATCGATGTCTACAAACATAGTTAGGAAGTTGGTGCTTCTAGGAAAGGGGGTGCTTACATGTAGTTCAATGGCTACAAACTCATTTCGGGATCGATGCCTCTAGCAGATCGATGTCTGCAAGTGATTATGGGAGATGATGCTTCCATAAGGTCATAGCCCAGAGTGAGTTGGTTCTCACATGATATTGAATTTGGTGCCTCACAAGTCGATGCTTACACACTAGTGGGTGCCCATGATTGATGTAATCCAAGATTATATCTAAGAAAAAGAAGACACATATTCCGTAGTTTTCTCCTAGAAGGGTTTACACCTAAAATATCTGTGTCACATGTATATGCTTTTCATGATGCTTTTGTATTTCATAATGTTGCTTCTTTCATGATTTGATGATGAATGGTGTAATGGTTAAAACTAGTAAAATTTGATTAATAAGCCTTGACACTGATTCACCCCCCTTCTTAGTATCAACCTAGTTTCCAACAAAATTTCAATATTACTATAAGGAGATAAGTTGAAAATATGATTCCCCAACGGGGTTCTTGGAGCGATGATGAGACGAAATTGTATCCATCCCATCCCACCTCATCAACATGCAACTGCAAGTGTTAATGCACTTCCAGGAAAATTTATTGGTCTCGTCCATGGATATCTTTGTTGTTCACTTCATTTTACTCAGATTCCTCACTAGCATCATTATCCCTCCATTCCTCTTAGCCCTAAATCTTTGTGGGAATATTGTTGTTTCCCTCAAAGCATTCAGGGCGATTCCTAGTTCTCCTTACCAACCCACCCTAGCTCCCCTTAATGACATTATTTCTCTTAATTGGTATATGCATTTGGTAACAGGATTGGGAGCTAGGATCACCTCTTGTAGTGAATTCTCCTCCTTTGGATTCTCTAGCAAGTGATGCACAACAATCTCCATTAGCAGAGAAGGGACATAAGAAACTTTGTGCAACATCCACCAATGCATTAGCAACTCGTCAAAGACTTTCAATGAGGCCTAGCTCAACAATTTGATTCCTAGTGTAGGTTACATCCCTTAGGTGGTGCTCTCCAACGTAGGTTGCATCTCTTAGGTGTCACCTCGCTAGGTATTCGATCCCTAACTAGAGGTACTATAAATATATGTATTCCTCAACAATTTTTTCATAAATGTGTTCCAATATTTCAGGATCCAATAGAAGAAATTATTATGGGTGTTTTTCTTCTTGACTACGATGCTTGTGGTATATTTAGAACTTGGGTGCACTCCCTAGGCTTTGCTACTTTACACATTGCATAGCCTTAGGCCCCCCACTTATCTATAACCTCATGCACCTCACTTTCCACCTCATCCACACCTCCTCCTGTGACGTCTTGACATCTTGTAATGTCTCTTAGCATCATGTGGCTCTCTCCCCTATGATTCAGTGTTGGATACCTATAGTGGCAAAACTCACTATAGTTTTCTTGTGTCACTCATTTTGAAAATGCAGCAAGAAAATCTCAGTTTGACTTTGCCTTGGTCAAACTAGAGAAAATTCAAATTTCCATTTCAGTAGAAGCCTTGGAAGTAGTTAACTAAGCCAACATGGCACTTCTCACTCAGTTAACTTAGTTAATTCGAGTTGCAGAAGCTTGAGTTTAATTCAGTATGATTGATTTCTAATTTGTAGCAATCTAATTTAGGTAAATTGAGTTATGGCCAGTTAAACTAGTTCTATCTGTTAGAGGAACTAATGGGGGTCAAGTTGTGGAAGTGGAACTTCAACCACACTCAGTGATCAACCAGTTAACTAATCAATCTACCTAGAATAATTGATGCATGCAGAGAATTCAAGTTACCGTATTGAGATGGAGATTTCAAGGTAGTGTACTATCACTTGTAGACTATTCCGAAGTGTACAAGTGGTGCATACAGTCAGAGGAAGAACCTAGAGGAATTGCACAATCCAATTGAGGGAATTTCCTAAATAATAGGGGATAATTTCCTTAAGGAACAACACAAGTAAAAAGGAGTTTGGAGGGCTACAAAATCGGTTAAGTGTTGGCTAGAGTTAGTTAGTCAGGCAGAGGGATAGACTATACACTTGCAGGTTGTGCTTAGGATTTAACAATCATGTGTATTTCATCTCTATTCTTTGATTAATTCAATATATATAGGAAGGGGTTTTGAGCAGTTGCTTTCTCCTAGATAAATCTTTATGATTTGTGTTCTCAATCGCGAATTGAATTATGCAGAAAAGTAGAGTATATTTGAGTCTTATGTTTTAGTAAATTTTAGGAGCAGTTTCAGATCTACACAATAATTTCTACAACTCACCACCCCTCCCCTTTGGGACCCATCTCACTAGATAGGCTTACCTCACTTGTAACCCCCCACTAGTCTCACAGTATGCCTTGTGAAAGAATGGACTGCCAAATGGGCTCCTTGAGCCATAGTGTGGGAAAATTCTAAGCTCGTCTCAAAGCCTCTTCGACTGCTAGACAATTAAGAGCCCTCACTCTGGAATGAACTCAAATTAACTTGAACAAAACTTCATCTGTTGTCATGGAGAAAAGGAACTAATTCACCGATGCATAGTTTTTGGCTTTAACTACTAAGTGGCTCCTAGATCCCAAGCATACTCACGGTTGGAAAAACTAATATCTTTGCAACATAGAACTCTATTGGCATATAAAATATTTTCTTATATCGACGTTAATACAGAGTCATAAGGTCTATTGTGAGATCTCCATACAACTCAACGACCTCATCACATAGCATAGAGGCCAATCCATGGAGCACAAAGACTTATCCATGGATTTAAGGAATGCTCCTTCGAGGTAAGGAGCCTGCCTCCTCGTCACTCCGACAACCCTAATTGATGTTTCTACATCGACTTGATTTTCAGCTTACAGGCATCCTAAGTTTTTATTTTTCCATTCTTCAACACTATATTTTGTTTATGCATTAGGGTTACATGCATGTTATATCTAGCTATCTTTTTTTGGTGTAGATGCCATGTATTTTACATGAGATCTTTTATTTGGATATCTTAGTACACAAAAAAAATATTTTTTTTAGATCTAAAATCCTCTCATCGATAGTTTGGTTTCTTAAATGGAAGACTACAATGGAAATAATATGTGATTATGGATGTAATTGGAAAATTTCATGAATGATCAATAGAAACTGAAATTCCCAAAAAAGGAAAAAAAAAGGTTGAAAATACAATTTACTCCTAGGGATGACATGATCATTTTAAATCCTTTAAATTATTATAAAGTTGATTTTTTAATACATTTTTCATTTTAAGGCCCGTTTTTATCTCAAAATTCTCCTAATGACTTAAAAGTTGCATGGCCACTTTCTAATCATATTTTTTTATTTTTCAAAAGTTTCCAACAAACTTAAAAAACATAAATGAGTGTATTATATATCGTCAAAAATTTCTGTAAGAGAACTATCTAGCACAATGGTTAGTTTTGGAACTCAACGATACTATATAAGATCTTTCAATGTATAAGGTTTCACCACAATGTGAAATTGTAGTATTAAACTGGTTATTAAGCTACAATTTTAATTGTTAGAAGGCCAAGTGGGGTATATTATATATCATTTGAAATCCCACAAAGTATACTTTGCCATGAAATATAATATCTTGATTTGAATGAACTCAACCTTTTGGGGGGAACATACTTTTACATGCCCCAAATTCTAATGATGCCTTCAAGTGATTTCAATCAACCTTAACTAGACATAGGCATGGCCTCGTGTATCATCATGCTTTCATCCAAAATGCAACAAGAACAATTACAATATGCAAACCATTTCTCATTTTTTAATACCGATTGTAAAATCCATAACTATCAAATCTATGCACCTATGTTGCCATTGCGAGGCCTAACCATCACACCATAACTAACCACCACATTTGTGTTGAAGACAAACATATGAAACTAACCATAAATTGTTGTTACTTATGTGTTTTCCTCGTGTGAGTTAAGTGTATTGCTTATGTACATGAGTTAGGTGTACATATTATGTATGTGAGTTATATGTGTCAATAAATAGAAGCATTATTCAATACGTGTATTAGATGTACTAGGTCAATGTGTTAACAATTTTTGTATTAGGCATTTACATTGTGGCACATTGGCACATCACATGTGTGTTATGAAGTGTCCGTATGAATTAAGTTCTTATCTCTATCACTTATTTGCACTGCTAGATCAACTAGCCTTGCTCTTGAACCTTTAACCAATAACCCCCAACCTAAACTACCTCTAACCACTAATCCACAAAACCCTAACCTGCTAACGTGAAAAAAAAATAAAAAAATAAAAAAATAAAAAAATCTTCCTAAATTAATTTGCCTTTTAATACATCAAACACCTTAGATATATAGTCTGGGATCTAAAACTATAACACATTACCTATAAAACATTGTTTCCTTTACACAAAAGGATTAGATGCTCAAAACATAATTCAACACGGCCTTTCATCCAAATAACTTAGGCAACTTGATCTCACACAATTCTCTTAAAGCCTATTAAAAACAAAAAAGAACACCCAATTTCCACTTTTTTTCCTAGGAAGGTTTTATGAGTTTGAGTACATTGCCAAGCAACTTAAAACGTAGGTCCTTTCGGTTTTAATATAAAAATTTATGTGTTTGAAGATAAAGCATAAATTATAAAGTAAATGTGAATAAACATATATAGTCTTTTAAAAAATGCGGCAAAAAGTGCTGTATATAAAAACTTACTATTATAAATCTCTAAATGCCAATTATAATACTCATTACTTTTTAAAACTACCTCGAAATGTAGATGTTTTCCATTTATACTATTTTTTATTTTTTTTATCTTCATTATCCATGGAAATTTTAATGTTTATTAGAAAAAGTTGAATGTTTATTAGAAAAAGTTGAAGGTTGAACATAAGTAACCTACCTTGAAGAAATGTAGAATTTAGATGTTTTCCATTTATAGTAAAATTTATTATTTTTTATTTTTTTTATTTTTTTTTATTTATATCTTCATTATCCACGGAAATTTTAATGTTTATTAGAAAAAGTTGAAGGTTGAGCTTTATTTTCTCTCAATATATAGTTTTACATTAAAATTATATTATTTAATGATAAAAAAATAATAAATTACAATTATAAATATTAATATTAAAAAAATATTTAATTTATTTCTCAAGGTTACAAATTTATTTTAAACTACAAATATGTTTAAAAACGAAAAATCTTCACAAAAAAAAATTCGCTAAACATAATATATGGTTGCCAGGAAATTTTGAAACCACTATACATAAATTACTTATATTTTTATATATTTTTTAAAATATTGTTTTTTATTGTGTTGAAAGACTCATTGCCCTCAGAGGCGCTCTACAACTCAGTATAGAGTAGATGTGTAGGTGTAATGTAAGTATGTAAACAATTATAAATGTCGGCTTAATTATTAATAATAATAAAGTCAAAAGTGATCATGAAATGTGGACTCAATTAATAATAAAAAGTTTAAGTAATAAAAATAACTTATTTCACAACAAAAATATTTTATAACAATATGACAATATTCTTAACCATGGATATTCACCCCCACTTTACAGTGGATATTATTAACTTGTAAAAATATGGCTTTGTTACAATAACTTGGACCAATACCATGGCTTATCAATACCACATACCCAAAAAACATAACTTATTTCACAATCAAAATGTTTTATAACAATATGACATGATTCTTAATCATGGATATTCACCCCCACTTTGTCATTGATATTATGAACTTGTGAATAGGCTTTTTTACGATAGCATGGGCTAATACCATGGCTTATCAATACCACATCCCAAAAATTCATAACCTATTTCACAATCAAAATATTTTATAATAATATGACTAAGATTTTTAACCATCCATATTCACCCCCACTTTACCATGAATATTATTAACTTGTAAATAGGCTATGTTACAATACCATGGCTTATCAATACCGCATGCCAAAAAAACATAACTTATTTCACAATAAATATTTTATTTTAATTTAATTTTATACATATTTTTTTTTAGCGATGATGTGAATTTTTACTGAAAGTTTTCTTACTTCTCATGATATTTGATCACAAAAGCCTAAATTCAAACATACTTTCAATTGAATCTAATAGGAAAGGGGTTATAATTAGTTTTGAGATATATCTAAACCCTCTATCCTGAAAACTACAAGCAATATTCTCATAGAAATTAAATTAAGGCTTTAATAAAATTAAAAATGAGAATACCTTTATATTAAAGTTGTTAAATTTATATAATACAAATAGTATTAGTAAGAACCAACATCGATTCATATCAACTAAGGATCCAAGCGATGAAAACAAGCAAAGTGAAGGGAAGAGAGGGGGAGTGAGAGAGGGGGAGGGAGAGAGTGACAAAGATGGAGTACGGAGAGAGAGAGAGAGAGAGAGAGAGAGAGAGAGAGAGAGAGAGTATGATAGGTGAGACAGAGAGAGGGAGGTGGGAGAGAGAGGAAGGAAGAGAGAGACGAGGGGAAAGGGAGAAGAAAAGAAGGGGGAGAGAGAGACAGAGTTGGAGGGGGAGTGAGAGGGAAGAAAGAACAAATGCATATGGAGATAGAAGTGGAGAGAGAGAGGGAGTGACAAGGGAGAGATGGAGAGAGAGAGGGAGAGAGGAGAGGAGGGAAGAGAGAGAAGAGGTGGGGAGAGAAGAGAAAGAGAGATAGAGGGAGGCACAAAGATGGAGGGCAGAGAGAGAGAGAGAGAGAGAGATGGGGGGGAGAGATAGAGGGAGCTGGGAGAGAAAGGGATAGTGAGGACTCAAGAGAGAGGAGAGAGAGATGGAGTTGGAGGGTGAGAGAGAAAGGGAAGGAAGAAGAAAGAATTACAGGGAGAAAGGTAGATACAGAGAGAGGGAGCGATGGAGAGAGAGTGAGGGAGAGAGGAGAGCGGAATGGAAGAGAGAGAGACAAAGAGGAAGAGGGAGGGAGAGAGAGAGATAGATAGATATGGAGAGAGAGAGCGTGTACATTTGGGGAGTGAGATAGAGAGAAGGAATAAGAAAGAGATACATAGATATAAAAATAGATATTATATAGTATTGTATAACCAACCTAGATCCATATTAACCCACATCTATCAAGGGTTGCAAACCTTTCCCACCTAGAGAAATTGGATCCCTCTCCCACCTCGAGAAATTAGATCCCTCTAAAAGCTTAATAAATCTAAATTAAAATAAGTCTAAACTAGTTTTAAAAACTATTTAGTGATATAAAAGTTATAAATTTTAAACTTCCAACCCAAAAAAATTCTCAAATAATTTAACCATTACTCAATTTACTTTACAAATTAAACCGGTGAAAACCAACACTTCGAATATCCTAAAAATCTTAAAGCATAATTAATCAACTGAAAACACTAGTATACATAATTAACCTTTCTATACCTCGTTTGTATAACATTCCGAAACATTTTTTCTCTGAAAAAGATATCCTGAGATATTTTATATATTATCCCGCGCTATTCGGCTGAAGCATCGTTTTAGACGTGTGATAACTCGTGAATGACTGGAAGTTGGACACGTAGTTCTTGTTTAATGTTGACCCGGGCCACACCTTTTAGGCTCGCAGGTTGATGAGACCTCACAAACGTAGATTTCGTGAAGATTACATTCGTTCCACTTTCCCGCATTCATTCCTCTATCCTAAAGATACATCAAATCAGACTCTCGCAACTTAGGTGGAGAGCGAGGGCCCACTTTCAGTGGAGTCCTAACCTCTTCGTCGTTTCCTAATGTATTGTGTTTTCCAAGCTTATCTACTTGTTGGCCCACAAACATATACGAACTGTATAGATGATGAGATCCACATATACAAACATATACGAACTGTATAGATGATGAGATCCACATATACAACAATTAATGCTACGCTGATGCTTGCCAGCTGGTACATCATTTTTCATGTCTTTGCCATTGTATCGCTCGCTATTTACTTGCGAATTGATGGGAATATACACTTCCAAGGGTATAACCAATTCCCCAATCAAATTGTGAGACGTAAGTGAAAGGATAGAAGGGAAAATAAATCCTCTATCACAAGAAATGCCCACTATTGTTGACTGAGAGGATCCGATAAAATAAGTGCATTTTGATTATTCAAAGGTTTTTTTTAGCAGAGACGTGTTAAGATTATAAAGTTGAATCATTTATATATATAATATAATATTTAAATAATATAAGGTTAAATTTATTTATATTTTAAAATATATTTAAATAAAAAAATCATATTTTTATTTGAAAATTTTATTATAAAATTCTTAAAAAATATCAAAAATTCAATTACTGATTTTCACAGTTAAGTGAATTTATGTAAACCAAGAAAGTTGTTGCCCTTTACGAACTTTACTGTACAATTGATCATCAAGTGCTGTTGTTATTGATCCTCTGCTGCCTCATTTCTTTCTCCCAAAAACTTGTTTCTTCCTCTGCGCTTTGACCATAGCATTATACACCGTGACACTATAGTACTTTTCCTAAATCTCACTGCTACATCAGACATCCTTGTTAATCGAGATATACTTGATGAATATCATACAATATCCTTACTATAATGGGTGGCTCCTGATGTCAGAAGAAAAATATCAAATGAAAAGCATGCGACACCAAGAAAGATATTTCCAAAACCTCTACGGTAGTTTTCCTAAATTTCAGCATTGCAGCAGATATATTGTAAATTAAGATATACTAATGACAATTTCAGGTGGATAGTTATTTTTGGTTGGGTTTTGGTTATTATTTTATGAAAAAATTGTTTTTATAGCGGAAATGGATTTATGCTATCAAAAACTAGAGACCCTCATTTCAACATATATATATATAACTAGAATTTTGAAAATTTTCACCCTAATTTTATCAAAATCTTACCAAAAAATTATAATCAAACTAAAACTTAAAAAAAAAAAAAAAATTCCAAAACCTCTGCTGGCCTCCCAGTCACTCTACTAATGAAAGGACCAAAGAAACAATGGAAACATATAACAATAAGCATCATCCATTCTTACAACTTGGATAGGTGATTGATTACATTGGCAGCACAAAGGTTTCAAACGGTGATTTCTACTGACATGGTAAAATTTCTGGTTAATTTTTATTCGAAACACGCCGAGAAGACCTTTGCCTCTTTTGATCCTGACCTTGATGAACGCCCAATGCTACAATAGATGAATGACGACACAGACAGAGATTGTTCACTTCGAAGTTCGAATCTTAACTATGAATTTATTAGGTATAGGACACAGGGCACAGTATAATTTGGCACTAAATACATGTCAGAGTAACTAATAAGAGATAACCAGTAGCATTGCAGTGCTGAAAGTAAAAGCACTATAAAAGCCAAACGAACATAATACCCTGAAATGGGTTAATAAGACATTCCAATGGCTTATCAAGTTTATAAATCGTTTTGGTTAATTTGTGAATTTATTTTTCCAATTATGTAAAGTTCTTTTATATATACTATAAATTTTCCCACAAAAATATTAGTTATTTAGATTTTTTTAAAAGACCAAATATTTAACATAAATTTACTAATCAAAATCTTATAAGTAAATTTTCCTTCAATCAAATAAAAAACAAAAACAACAAAAACTTAAAGCACTTTAGGTTAAAAAAATGATAATTTAGATTTTCCACTTCTAAGTTACTCTCCATATTACACCAGACATTTTACTACACCTCATATATTGTTGTTGGAAGTTCAAATCCTCAGTATCAATTTATTAGGTATATGACATAAGGACCATAATAATTTGTCAAACGAAAAGAAGGCTTACGATTCCTAATAAGGGTTAATCAGTAGAACTGCAATTTTGGAAGTACAAACACTTCAACTTGACATCATAGAAATGCTGTGCACAACATTTGGAAAGGAGATTCAAGTTCCGAAGAGAGAGCCAATAATGAAAAAATAACTTCACTTGGTACTGCAGAAAAGAACTGAAGAAAGCCCCAATAACGGAAGATGAAATACACTTAGAACTGTTGAAAAGAACTCGCCAAAGGTTTATGAACTAGTATTTTGGGAATATATAATAATGAAAACATAATTCCTTATTTTGGCATTCTTCTCTTAGGAGATGTAATCATAAAGGTTGTCCAGTTATTTCCACCCATTGTCCAAATGCAAAATAAGTATAACTTCACGTCTTTAACAATGTTTAATCACGAGAAAGCAAGATAAACGCATTATTAATGCCAGTCCAATCTTCCATATAGCTACTCTCAACATTGACAATATAACCAGCTAAATGAGAGTTATGCGTTGTGACTAGGTATGTTTATTTTTCAGCAAGCATCATGTTGAAAATATTTATAGTTTCTCGGTACAGCTTTTGAAATATTTTATTAACATAAAATGTTAAGGTAAGAGCCAGATCAGGGAGCATTTAGGTTGATCCAAACCTCACAATCATGTGAGAGCATTTTATAACTAAACACATTCTTTTTCCATCCACATTAAAACTAACCCCACCCACCTAAACTCAATACGAAAACTATAAAAAACTAATCCTAAACTTTTTTTTTGTTATATTCCCGCCCGAAGTACTTTCCTGTCCCAACAAAAAAACATGATGGGATTCCCCTACTATCTAAAAAACTGGAAAAAAACAAAACTTTGAGTATTTGATGATGTATTTGGAATCGAATATAAACATGATGGCATTCCCCTATTTTCCAGGAAACTGAAAGAACCAATTTAAATTTTAAAGTCAAGTGTTTGATGTTGGACTTGAGTCGAATATAGGTATGTCTGCAAGGATGTAAAAGGTAAAGTCATCATTTCTCATCAAAAGATCTCAAATTTCGTTAATTTGTTGAAGGTCACAAACTTTCTACAAAATTATTTCGGTGTGTATTAAAATCATTGATAGTAAGTTTATCTGATAAAGCTCAGAGTTTCATGTTTCTGGCACATCCTTTTTAACTCAACAACAATTCCAAGCGTCTCTTAACACATGGAATGCAAGGCCAAAGAATGCAACAGCGTAGCAGGAAGTTTATCCATGTATCCTTTCATAAGCTTTGGGAACTTTTGCCAAATATGTATTCCGACATAGTTAGCGTGGATGTCATACATTTTAGCCATAAAATTCATGAACGCCAAGCAAGAAGACGACATTGGACCATCTTATCACTCTACTTATGCTGCTTATCAATATTCTCAAGTTTGTTATTTATGCGATTACAAACTCTTTGTTAACCTCACCTCCTTTGTACATTAGCATATCCCTCTGGTTGGATTTTATTCTATAAAGTATTGTTTATGGTCTATTTTTGGTTTTGCTTTTAAGTGGATGTTTTCTTAAAGCCTGCAACACTTTTCATGGTGTCAGAATTTAATACTTTAAGCAACTTAGGCGAAAGAGATGTAACAGAGTAGCAATATGAGGTATGTATTTCTGTTTTTAGCATTCTTTGGTGAATATTAGATTAAGCAGTTGTCTATAATGAGACTTTTTGGAAGCTTTTTCGGTAGGTTTTTCTGGTCAAAATCTGGCAGCAATTTATTGGAATCGCAAGTTTGATAGTTAGTTTCTGCACAATCAAAGCATCCAGGGGTTTTTCAGGGTGCTGAATCCAAATATACAGTTAAAAAACCATTTTAACTGCAACAAATCAAGATTTAACCTCAATTTCTTCCGCCAAATTCCGTTACCGAAATCTCCAAAAAATCGCATTATAGACAACTCCTTGATCGCCGTGCTTGATCAAAACCTCTTGATCGAAACCTCTTGGGTTGCACTTAATGCCCGATTATGCTGACGTGACAGCTAAAGAAAGGCAAATAAGATCCCTGGGTCCACTGCGATTGTACATTTTGGATAGGCCAAGTGATCAAGAAGACACTCTACAAACCAGGTGAAAAAGTTTAAAATATAGATATCGTGTCTGATGCTTTATGAATACTTAATACAAGAATCGACATTAATTTAATTCAAATTCGATATTAACTTAATTTAAACTTAATGTGGCGTGATGGTTTCTCATAAAAATGATAAAATAAAGATTTCTAGCTCTGGAAGTTCCTGTAATCTATGCCATATTTTAATCAATCCATATCAAACTAGTAACTGCTTCTAAATTTCATACAATTAACACGTCGCTTATCCATTGCCTTGCGGCATTTATAAGAAGTCTATTGCTTTAAATTTAAACAAAGACATGATAACTTGATAAGGTATGTCACAATGAATACCTGCGCTTCTCATACCTGTTTAATATTAACTGAAACAAACTATGGTGATCCGTGAAGGCAGCAGAGCCAAAATAATGAGCATCGTGAATATGCCGACAGGTATTAGCAACAGCATGAACGGCGGAGGCGGCAGAGGCGGCAATATTAAGGGAAGAAACAATAATAAAGCTGTACATAAGAAAAGGACCAGTAAAGACGTGATGCTGAAGTAGTTAACCATCTAAGAAACCCACCAACTACTTCTTGTCTTCGCTCCAAACTAATTCTCTCAAAGAAACATGGTTAAAGGTATTATTCATTCATTCTGACTAAAATTCTCAGTTCACCCTGCATTTTGAGGTATTTAGCGCATCTTAATCTCTCAGTTCGGGCTGCAATTTGAGGTATTCAGCGCATCTGGATCTGCATTTTTTTGAGGTATTCAACGCATCTCAATCACATGCCTTGGCGTGTTCCGTCCACATAAACAACGACCCCGGAGTTTCTAACCAAAAATGGAAGAAAAACTTTGAAGCATTCACGTTTTTCTTCACTCGTCCTTACGAAATCTCTTCTTGGTCGAACTTAAGCCTTCGATCAGATCAGATTACACTAAGTACAATAACGAACTCCGCTCGCTGGTGCCAAATCCAATTCATTTGCTTTTCAACCTTGAAACCGCGTTCACCTCCAACATTTGAACAGAAACTCTAAACGTTACGAGAGATTGCTAAAATCCACAAAAAAATGGGGAACGGGAGCAACATACAGATGGCCCGATCCGATCTTTTAGCCCTTTTCTGAAAAGACTCTGGTGAAAACCTCCGAAATGCATCTGAAATTAAAATTTAGGCAAAAACGCCCATCTGTAACTTGAAAGGCTCGAATAACTTCAAGATTTATGAAAATATTTTCAACCCTCAAAGAAAATGTCAATGTAAGTAGAAAGGCTCGAAAAACTTCAAGATTTATGAAAATATTTTCAATCCTGAAAGCAAATGTCCATGAGACTTCAAAAACTCGCGCCAGAACTTTCAACCTTGAGAAAAGTTTCTGAAACGTGTCCAACTTGTAAAATTTAAGTAAAGGCATCCAAACCTTCACTCGGAGATTCTCAGAATATATGTCAATTTTTCCAATCTTCACGTGAAAGCTTCTGCAAAATTTCCGATCTTTATTCCACATGCAAGATCAAACCCTCCTGCCGAGCCCTGGGGATCACTGTTCGATTCATTGAAAACAAAAGATGAACGAATGTAAGACAACAGGTGCAGCTCTTACAGACATTGTATTTTTGGATATTCAACAGATTTCGCAGCGATTGCCAACAAGTGTATGGTAATTTTGGGATTCCGTTCTGCGGCTACTAGTTTGGATTCATGAACCAATCTCTACATCAACCCTCCTGCGTATCTCATTTCTTCTCAGAGCTTAGAATTATCGAATCAATCACACTCACCTAACAAAAGGTTACGTTAACCCAAGCGGTCGTTAGGATTTGACCATTGGTGGGAGGGAAGGAGGGAGGTGTCGAGAAAAGGTTACGTTAACCCAAGCGGTCGTTAGGATTTGACCATAGGAGGGAGGGAGGGATGGACGGAGGTATTGGGAATCTTTAACGTGTTTGTAATTTCTCATTCTCATTTAAGTCAAAGACAGTACAATTTCATTCGATGACAAACCTGTACCTTTACATTTAAATCTTATATTTTCTTTATATCATTCACCGGACAACGTTGAAATCTTATATTTTCTTTATCGCAACCACCGGACAATGTTGAACTTTCGCAACGGTTTAACAATCCTTTACCAAAGTATTTATCGTTTGATTTCACCAGCTCTGTTGTTAGGTTATTCTCGAACTTTCGCAACGGTTTAACCATCCTTTTATCGTTTGATTTCCCCAGCTCTGTTGTCAGGTCCTAATTTTTATCATTAGGATGAGGAAGATTATTTTTCAATCTATTGGGTTTTCATGAATAAAATTTAATGGATAAATAACTTTTTTAGTATAATTCAGTGTACCAATCTTTTGAGGAATTAAGGTATATACACTTTACACTACATCAATGTAGTGTTATGAGATTTTAACTTGAGTTTGGAGAATCTAGGACCCAGGTAAATAAGTTTTATAAGACAAACATATCATATCATATCATGAGAAATCAAGGTGGGAAGAAAACAAGAGATCATTCTCACCACACGACCTACATTACACTTACTCAACATACTTTGACTTTATCATCACTTGACTTTTGCAACTGGTTACTTACTTCATCATTACTCCACTCTAATATAATTACATTTTAATAAAATATAAATAATCTTAAATAAATAAATTATGAAATTGGATAAAATTAAGTAAAATGTGAATTTATCTTTAATATTTTTTAGGTTATATATGTATTTTCTTGTATTTTGTATTTATATATTTATGCTCATGTATTATAAAATTTTCAAAAATTTTCATTTTTATATTAAATGTTTTGAGTTAGTCTAATCACAAGTATTACTAGGTGGTTATGAACATTGTCATTGATCTTAAAATGTTTATTGTAATTTATAACTTTAAACTTTTCAAACAAATAATTTTAATCAACCAAATTAGCATGGATATTATTTTTTATTCTAGTTTTTCAACTTCTTATTATAAAATAGATTTGATAGGTAAAAAGTTATATATGTTCCTTAAAAGTCATAAATATTTAAATGGAATATGGTATATACACTTTCAATGCTTAAACCATAAGATTGCCACCCAAAATTAATTATTGCATATATTTATTGCTATCCAAAATAAGTTTCAAGATAAGTTTCATACATCTTACTATGTGGTTTATGAACATTGTCATTGATCTTAAAATATTTATTGTAATTTATAACTTTATATTTTTCAAACAAATAATTTTAATTAACCAAATTAGCATGGATATTGTCTTTATTTTAACATATCAACTTCTTATGACAAAATAGGTTTGATAGTTGAAAAGCTATATTAGCTTCTTAAAAGTCATAAATATTTAAATGGAACATGTTATTTACACTTTCATGGCCTAAACAATAGAATTGTCACTCAAAAGAAGTTACAAGATAAATTCCATACATCTATGATAGTTTTTCACATTCTTGTGATCAAATTTATCATAAAAACTTATGACTTTCCATTTTCTCTATTTTTATGTTTAAATTCTTTCCATTTAATTATTAATTTAACCATTTATAAAAGTTACACCTTATTTCTTATTAGCTAAATTTAAAAGATTTCCTTTTTCCTAATATGAATTTTCTAATTTATGATTCTCATTTATCTTATCTAAAAATTGATCATTACAAGTATTTGCAAAAAAGATAGACATTTAATGTGTATCCATAAGATCATTTTTAAAGAT
>APFE030006269.1:156624-171480 GCA_000404065.3 Pinus taeda
CTGAAACGTCACAGAAAAAAAAGTTATAGCGAAAATTCCACGATGACCTGTTTGGAGCAGCGAAACCCTAGAATCCAAAGCTCTGATACCAAATGTTATGAAACCAGCTCACAAAAAGATAGAAAAGAGAGATCCACGCCTTAAAATTCAGCCTCTTCGAGGGGGAAACCTCCTTTACATTACATAAATGAACAATTCTTGGATGATACAAATGAAAAGACCTTCTTTCTATACATAGGAGTTTAAGGGGTCATAACATAATCAGAGTTGACATAACAATAATAATATAAGGGCACAATAATAACAATAGTGGGCATCTATGGGGCACAATAGTAACAATATGGGCACTGCATGGGTACATCAATATAATAAGTGGGTTGTACTAATAACAATAAGGGGTTACACTAGTAGTATAGGGGTTTAACACGAGCAAACTAAGAAAATTGTTCACAATCGAATGCATTGCAACCGGACTCAGGTCGAGTACAAAAGAAAGACAACCAGAAACCCTTCGACCAAACAGAGACAACAAGGAAAGATCCTACCAGTTCCATTCGAAGGAGGAGCCGAGGGATACTCCAACCAGATACCAGAGACCTGCAAGGAGAGCATGACAAGGTGTTAGCATCGAGGGTTTGAAAACCAGACAACAAACGTGAAGACTAATAGAAAGAGAATGTGAATGCCGGATGAACTTACCCTCTTGACAGAAAAGTTGGACAAGGAGAATTACAATTGACTACGACCATCATTACACAAGAAACCTGCTTGCGAGGAGCCGAGACTGTTAGTGCAAAGAAAAATTGAGAATATAATTTACAGCAGAGAGAGACATCTTACCTTGCTAGAGAGAGCAATTGTTGGACGGAAGGGTCCCATTGAGGCCGCACTTGAACACAAGCATATAAACCAAACAACAAAATATGTAACCATACAAATAGCAGAGGAACTGTAAATTAAATTAAAGGACCAAATGAGAAACCGGAATGAAGAAGTGAACAACGAGCCGTCCAAAGAATAGGAAACCTCACATAGTTCGACAAAAGATTAGCAGAACCGAGCCAGTAAGGGCGTATACCAAAAAAAAAATATTGATGTATAGTTGTAACTTACCAATGGAGAATCCATAGTCAGTGCAAGCAAACATAGTTGCAGAACAAAGACAAACCCTCACAAAGTCGCAGAGCTCACAATTAACAATGCACAGTGAAAATGACCGGGAGAACCCAATACCCTGGGGTTTAGGCAAACGTGGGACAAAAGCCTAAGGTCAGGACACTTGTCCTCTCGGTGTACAAAGACATTAAAATAACAATCAATTCCCAAACTAAAATATCTGCTAAACCCTGATTAACAATACAATTATCCTTAAATCATTGTAATCAATAGTTATTTGATTAATTACGGTTTATAATGCGGGTTGGTCCCATCATAGTGGTATCAGAGTAGGATTAGAATTTGCTTGAGAAATGGAGGTAGGAAGACAAGGTCATGGAAGAGGTGCTCGAAGGATAGCAGAGGAAGGATTGCGGGAGGAGATCAGGATCCTTAATGCCTGTTTGGAGGCAGTTGAAGCAGAGAGAAGAAGGGATCCAGAGGTAGGAGATGATAGCGAAGAAGAAGTTGTAGTGACAACAGATGGATTAGATGAAGAAGGACCGGAAATGAGGCTGTTGACGTCGGTCCTAATGGCGAGTAGCAAGCCTAAACCATAAATCCCAAATTATGACGACAGCTTGTCCACAGAAGTTCTGTTGGACTGGATCAACGAGTTGGATAAGTATTTTGAGTGTGAAGAGGTCAGTGAAGACTAGAGGGTCAAGTTCGTTGCAACAAAGTTGAAGGGACATGCAGCCCTGTGGTGGGATAGTGTCCAAACAGAGAGAAGGAGGTTGAACAAGTTGTTGATCAAGAAATGGTCAAGGATGGTGGCCAAGTTGAAAGGCAGATTTCTGCCTAAGGATTACCAGATTGCACTAAGGGAGTACACTAAAGAATTTTACTTAGTGAATTTAAGGGCCGGTTATACAGAGGACACCTCAGAGAAAATAGCCAGGTATGTAAATGGATTATGGTTACAAATATTAGATGAAATTAGTATTCTTTCTCCGAAAAACATCGAAGAAGCATATTAGAGTGCTATGAAAGCAGAGGAGAAGATCGCTAGGAAACAAAATGCCAGGAGAGGACGGGGAACCGGTAGAGGAAGAGGGCAGTCTTATGGCAGAGGGTGAACTGCTAGCAGTAATGAAGAAGGTAACAGTTCCAAAACTTCCGGAACAGTAGAAAAAGGTGATAGCAAGAGAGGTGGTATGCCATATCAGCGAGGCAGGGGAAATGGCCGAGGCAGAGGAGCTAGTTATCAATGTTACAGGTGCCACAAGTGGGGGCATAGATCTTTTGAGTGTCCTGAGGCAGAACAAGCTGGATAGAGGGGTGCGTATGTTTCATAGCCAAAAGAAGCAGAGGCACTTCCCTAAGAAGCAGAAAATGTGCCGGAAATAGGGGAATCCTTAATTTTAAACAAGGTATTGCTGAAACCAGCCAAAGAAATGGCTGAACAAACTCAGCGGAAAGCTTTGTTTCAGACAGTTTGTAAGTCACACAGTAAGTGTTGTAAGCTGATTATCGATAGTGGAAGTACATATAATTTGGTTGCCATGGAAATGGTGGAGAAGTTGGGGTTGAAGCGGTTGAAACACCCCACACCTTACAAGGTATCATGGCTGCAAAAAGGCCATCAGTTGCTGGTATATGAGCAATGCGAAGTGGAGTTTCATATCGGCATATATAAGGATAAAGTCATTTGTAACATAATGTCGATGGATGTATGTCACATACTGCTAGGCAGGCCATGGCAGTATGATAGGAAGGTGGTACATGATGGGAAGACAAACTGTTATAAGTTTGTCAAAGATGGGATGAAGCACACGCTTGTTCCCATCAAGGAGGAAGAGGCAGCAAGGACAAGTGAGACGAGAGTGTGGTTAATGGGTGGAAATCAGTTTTTGAAGCAAGTTGAAGACAACGAGATGAGCTATGCTGTAGTAAGAAGAGAAAAGATGATGCTGTTACACACAGAGGTGTCAGATTTGCCCACAGAAATTCAGCAGATGTTGCAGGAATTTGCGATATAGTGGTGGATGACTTGCCAGATAAACTACCCCCTAAAAGAAGTATAAGTCATCATATTGACTTTATACCTGGAGCAAGTTTGCCGAATAAGGCAGCATATTGAATGAGCCCCAAAGACAATGAGGAGATTAGGAAATAGGTGCAGGAATTGCTAGATAAAGGGTTGATAAAGGAGAGTTTGAGCCCTTGCCCAGTCCCAACATTTCTCACTCCCAAGAAAGGAAGAGAATGGCGATGTGCACAGATTCAAGGGCCATCAACAAGATCACCATCCGGTACAGATTTTCACTGCCACGGATGGACGACATGATGGACTGCCTGAGTGGGGCAACATATTTTTCTAAGATTGATTTAAAGAGTGGGTATCACCATATTCGAATTCGAGAAGGGGATGAGTGGAAGACAACCTTCAAGACTAACGAGGGACTGTATGAGTGGCTGGTAATGCCATTCAGACTAAGCAATGCACCCAGTACCTTTATGCGATTAATGAATAAAATGTTGAAAGAATACATTGGGAAATTCGTGATAGTGTACCTAGATGACATATTAATTTTCAGCAAGATGAGAGAGGAACACTTTCGACATGTTCAAAAAGTGCTGGAAAAATTGTAGTAGAATAAGCTGCTGATAAATCTGAAAAAGTGTACTTTTTTGCAAAAAGAATTAGTTTATCTAGGCTTTGTAATTGCAGAAAATGATTTGAAGATGGACCCAAAGAAGATTGCAACAATAGTCAACTGGCCATCCCCAAAAAGTTTATTTGAGGTACGTAGTTTTCATGGGCTGGCAAGTTTTTACCGAAAATTTATAAGAAATTTCAACAAAATCTGCGCACCTATGTTGGACACTATTAAGAAGGCAAGTCAACATTTTCGATGGACTAAGGTAGCAGAAAGGAGTTTTCAGCTACTAAAGAAGAAGAAGATCACATGGATACTGATCCCTGAGATTGCCATATTTTAAAAAGTTTTTTTAGGTTCCCTGTGATGCAAGCAATATGGCTATTGGAGCTGTACTTAGCGAGGAGGATAAACGTGTTGCATTTTTCAACAAGAAGTTGACTGAAAGTAGGTAGATGTATTTATCCTACGACAAGGAGTTCTATGTTGTCATCCAAGCGTTGAAGCATTGGAGACACTATTTGCTGGGGAATGATCTGCATTGCAGTATGTGATGCAACAGCACAAGCTGAATCACAAACATGCTAAGTGGGTTGAATATTTGCAGAGTTTCACCTTCGTGTTGAAACACATCAGTGGGCAGTCCAACAAGGTGGTAGATGCGTTAAGAAGAAGAATCTTACTCTTGCAGGAGAGTACTATACAAGTGTTGGGCTTTGAGCACTTGAAAGATTTGTATCAGATTGACACAGATTTTAAGGAGCCTTATGAAGCATGCTAGAATCCTCTGGTGAGGGACAATAGTCCATGGTTGGACTATAATTTGCAGGAGACATTGTTGTTTAGGGGAGGACAGTTATGCATTCATGACTGCTCGATGAGAGAGAATATCATTCGAGAGAAGAAAAGTGGAGGTCTAGCCAGACATTTCGGCATAGACAAGACATTAGAGCAGCTCAACCATTTTTCCTTTTGGCCAAAAATGCAAAGGGACATATAGAGATTTGTGACCATATGTAAAGTGTGTCAGTTGGCAGAAGGACACAGTCAAAACACAAGACTTTACACACCATTGCCCATTCCAAGTAGACCGTGGGACTCAGTCAGCTTAGACTTCGTCTTGGGTCTACCAAGGACACAACGGGGTTATGATTCGGTGATGCTAGTAGTGGACCAGTTTTTGAAGATGACGTATTTCATCCCTTGCAGAAAGACCAGCGATGCCACTCATGTGGCCCACTTGTTCTTTACAGAGATCATCAGACTACATGATCTACCTAAGTCCATTCTCTCTAATAGGGACGTGAAGTTTATAGGGCACTTTTTGGTGCACCCTATGGAAGAAGATGGATACACAATTGAGTTACAACTCTGCTTATCACCCGCATACCGACGGGCAAACAGAGGTGGTAAATAGAATTCTGGGAAACCTACTACGGAGTCTAATTGGTGAAAATTCGTGGATGTGGGATTGAGTACTTGCCTAGGCAGAGTTCGCTTATAACGACTCGCCTAATCGCAGCAGAGGTTGCAGTCCTTTTCAGGTCTTGTATGTCATGCATCCTCGCGGAGTGCATGAGTTGCGAGATCTAGGACAACAGGAAAGGTGAAGCGCTGATGGGAAAGATTTCGCTAACACGATGAAATATTTACATGAGCAAGTGAGAATTAAATTGCAGGACAACATTAAAAAATACAAACAGCAAGCAGATTTGAGACGGAGAGAAGTGCAGTTTAATGTGGGGGATGAAGTCCCTGTGCTTCTGCGCAAGGAATGTTTCCCTAGAGGTGCATACAACAAGCTAAAGTATAAGAAGATAGGTCCCTGCAAATTCCTCCGGAATTTTTCAGCGAATGCCTACGAAATACAACTGCCACTAGGAATAGGCATTTCGCCCATCTTTAATGTGGCAGACCTATTTCCCTACACTGCTAATCCAGAAGAATACAAAACCACACAGCCTACATGGGATACCCAGGATGGAAGTGAGACTTGGATGAGATAAATGCCTTATGTTTAGCCCCCCAAGATCGAGAGGATCCTCGATACTCAGGTGGCCAAGCGAACTCGACAGAAAGAATATATGCAATATTTGGTTAAGTGGAGGAACCGTCCTATTGAGGACAATTCATGGCTTGATGCCAGACAAATAGAGCAGGCGGGTTATTCAGTCGAGAATCTGATGGACCGAAGTCATGAATTTTTCTTACCCTAGGAGCCTGATGTAGGAGCATCCAGCTAAGGGCACCATGACCGGGTGTTGGTCTCAACTAAGGAGGAGAGGTTCATCAATAGTTTGAATTTCATTTGTGTTTGTTAATCAAGAACAGTATTAGGACCCTGTTTTATGTTTTTTTTTTGTTAATGAGTAGTTAGGGATAGTACAATTAGGGACAGTACAGTCAGGCAGAAGCAGTTGCAGACACGTGGTTGTCTAGTCACTTGTTTAGTTTAACTTTCTAGTTGATTACTTTTGAAAAAAAAAACAAACAACAAAGTAACAGGAAAGAAAATATTATCAGTGTATTTTACAGAACGAACGAATCAAAATAGCAAGATAGTTGAAACTGCATAACTAAATAAGAAACTACCAACAGTTTGCTTAACTGTATTGCAAGGAATTATAAAACAATTGTACACAGCATGGACGGGGGTTCATTCTTTTCCGGACAGAGAATAATAATACGAAACAGATATATTTTCTTTTCATTATCTTATTTCCTGAATCCATCTGAATGACTACTGTATCTCCTATCATCTCAATCTTGTTACATGCAATGTAAGGACAGTCAAAACAATCTGTCAAATTCCTTCCTGAACAGAAGCAAGTTCCTGAATACAAAGTCAAGCAAAGGCGTAACTATAGCCGAGACACAGTCATACACAATGAAGACAAGTGCATAGTTCCTGTGCATGCTAAGAGGCTACAGAGGTTCGAAGTGAACAACTATCCATCCAAAGAATAGGAAACCTCACATAATTCGACCGAAGATTAGCAGAACCAAGCCAACAAGGGTGTACACCAAACAAATATGTATATATTGATGCATAGCTGTAACTTACCAACGGAGAATCCATAGTCGGCGCAAGCAAGCATAGTTGCAAAACAAAGACAAACCCTCACAGAGTTGCAGAGCTCACAACTAACAACGCACAGTGAAAATGACCGGGAGAACCCAATACCCTAGGGTTTAGCCAAACGCGGGACATAAGCCGGAGGTCAGGACACTTGTCCTCTCGGTGTACAAAGACATTAAAACAACAATCAATTCCCAAACTAAAATATCTGCACTAAACCCTGATTAACAATACAATTATTCTTAAATCATTGTAATCAATAGTTATTTGATTAATTAAGGTTTATAACGCGGGCTGGTCCCATCAACAAAGAAACAACTAAATTATATAATATGAATGGGTCGGGTCGGGGCTCAAAGATTGAAGGACTAGAACTCTCCCTCAGGTTTTACACATTTCAAATCGGGCTAGAAATTTTATATTAGTAGGTAAGATGAGTGATGCAGACATGTATAATATATTTGAAAACAAGACATGTAAGATGGTTCAAGGAGAAATGGTGTGGATGAGGGGATTTTGGATTGGAACTCTACACAAGTTGTCACAAAACACTGCTAATTGTGGATATAATATTTTTATTATTATTAAGTTTACTAATGAAGCAGATAGGAGGAGTCCATGAAGAAAAGGAAATGTCATGGCATCAAAACTTAAGACATATTGGAGAGAAGGGCCTTCAAGAATTACATGATAAATCTATGGTTGAAGGTATGATTGATTGCACAGTAGATTCCAATTTATGTTGAATATTGTATAATGTGATAAAAAAATCGATTAATATACCTATTTTCCTCTACAAGAGAAAAATTTAATCCTAGATTTGATATACAATGTGTTAGGATTTGTGCCTATTCCATCGCCAGGTAACTCTATTTACTATGTTTTATTCATAGTTTATTTCTTAAGGAACACATAGAACTATTTCCTCTAAAATCAATTTGAGGTTTTTAATAAATTTAAAAAGTTTAAGTTTCTCATAGATAACTAGCTAGAGAAGAAAATAAGGTGTTATGGATAGATAATGGCGAAGAATTCTTCATAAATGAGTTCAAGGAATTCTATGAGGTATGGCAAATAACAAGGGAAAATACTACTCTGTGCATATCTCAATAAATTGGAGTTTCAATAAGAATGAAAAAGATGTTGATGGAAAATGCAAGAAGCATGCGCAATGATACAAGGCTATCACATTATTTTTGGATAGAGGTAGTGTATACTACATGTTACTTGATAAACTGATCACCTACATCAACATTGGTTGAGAAAAATCCACGTGAGGCACTGACTGGTAAAAAATCCTCTCTTAAACATCTCATTTTTTTAATGTGAAGCCTATGTGCATGTTCTAAGGAAAAATAAGAGTAATCTAGATAATAAAGATGAAAAATGTATCTTTTGGCAGTGATAAAGATGGTATAAAAGGTTATAAAATTCAGAGATCAATACCAAAGAATATTGTTTGCAATTGGGATGTAGTACTTAGGGAGGTTAAACTATTCCCAAATACAAAGGAAAACATATGGAAGAAGAATAATATATAATAGAGTTTGAGTTGGAGGGTGAAGAATCTAAATCAATAGAAGAATACAAACTAGAAGAAGAAAAACATCAGACTTTGGTCTTTGAACAGATCAGTTTGGGAAAAAGTAAGCCAAAATAAATACCCAAATTGATTTTCATTCTAGTATTATTCTATTTATTACTGATGATTATCCTCTAATTGTTAGGGAGGTCGTGGATTGAAACGATAATAAATTCTCGATGAAGGCCATGGTTAATGAAATGGATGCCTTCAATAAAAATGAGACTTGGGATCTAGTTGAGTTGTTAGTTGGATGAAAACCTATTTGTAGCAAATGGGTGTTTAAGAAGAAGTTGAATGTAAAAGGTAAGGTAGAGAAGTACAAAGATTTCCTAGTAGTCAAGGGATATTCCTAGCTAGAGGGAACTGATGTTGGTAATATTTTTTCACCCGTTACTAAATTAAATTCTATCGGGTTTAGTTATTTTTCCATTGCTACTTATATCATGAAGTAGAGTAATGGATGTGAAGACAACACTCCTACAAGGGAGGGATCATGAAGTATATATAATATTATACATATATATATATATATATATATATATATATATATGAGATAGGGAGAAGGTGTTTGTAGTGAAGGAAGAGAAAGAATTAGTTTGCAAGCTAAAAAAGTTCCTAGATAAGTTAAAATAATCTCTAAAAATATAGTATCAAAATTTTAATGTCCATACATGGAAACTTAGTTTTCCAAGAAGCAAAACTAATGAATGTGTATATTCCAAAGTAAGTTGGTGATTATAATGACCTTAAATATAAGTATACAAACATGAATATATAAAAAATCAACCAATAATAAAAAAATAATAAACTATAATTAATAATAAATTAAAAAGATCCTAAAAGAACATGACCTACTAAGGGTCATGACTCCTCATCCTTCATAAGTAAGTCAATGCTAGAAATTACATCCATCACATGGCCTTTATCATCAACTTATCTCTCATTTACTATTAAATATACTTACTACTTGTCTAGTGGATTTTATCCTAATTGCTTTTTTACATTAGATATTTAATAAATGAACCTGGTTCATATTTAGTAAATGAACATGTTCATTTTATAAGGTATCAAAGCGTCATTTTCTAATCCCATTGTTTTGTCACACTTTTTTCTAACCCCATTTTCTTTGGCTTTTGGCAACGTAATTATTAAAGTTTCTTTGATTTTATTTTTTTTTCAACAAACTAGCCTTTTGCCATTTTTAAAATCAAATTTTGTTGAAAAATGAATTCGTTATAACTATTGAAAAAAATATATAGAGGAATTCAATATTTGAATGTATACAAAACAAAGTTAGTGAACCATCAACAAAAGAAGAATACAAATTTCTATTGGTCACATAAATAGTAGTTTGTTGGCTTGAATATATTTATTAATTTCATAACCGTTCCATTATTATTAAACATAGAAACATGATAATGGACATAGATAGAAAAAAAATCTCTATAATAGCCACCATATTTTAGATTTTAAAAGTAGTCTATGCATAGAAATTGAAGAAGGTGTTGGGTTTGATCATTCCATTTGATATTACATATTCTCCTTCTCATAGCCACAAATAACTATAACTTGAGATATAGATGAAATATTTTATGTTGTTGTGTAAATAAAAATAAACAAGTGCTGAGAAATACACGTGGAAATGTCGATAACATAAATGAAGCCATTGGTCTCCACAAAACTAGCCAAATAATTATATACTATTTATCCTATTTGAATCCTTCATTATTATTTGAATAGTTTTTGAAAATGTATCATGATTCTACCACCATATTATAGAGTTGTGCCCAATGAAGGGTTACAATGAAAATAAGTCTCTTTGTAAGCCACTCAAACCACATGCAATCTACATTGAAAGCAATGTCTCATGCAACTCATTACACATCACAACTAAAATTAAGAACTTATTACATATAACCATCGCTCCCTGACCTTATTATGTTATGCTTAGCTATTAGCCTACCTACTGAAGATTAATTGTTGTGTAATTTCTTCTTGATATTATTAATATTCATAGGAGGTATGCATATGCTAGCTACATACCCACACCTTGCATGGATAAATTAGTATTCTATGGTCTACTATGCTAGTTGAATCTTAAGCGTGAGTTATGAATAATCCTTAAGCTTGATTAATGATGAAATAATGCAAATTTATGTTAATTTAGTATTGAATTAAATAAGGGTCTTATGTAACTTCTTGATTTTGACTAGACCAATGAGATAGGTTTATTATTCTATTATGTATTTAAATACTTATTGAACCTAATGTCTTGTCTTATCATGTAAGCTGGAGGATCTAAGACCATGAATTTAATGGGGTAGGAGAAGCTTTGAAAGGGAAAAATATGTCAACTAGGGAGGCTTTATGATTTGGTAAGTGAGCCATTAATGGGGGAAGATATTTCAGATATTGGTGAGGGAAATAAAGGTGGTGGGTGGGGGGGAAAAGAATGGAAAGAGCTCACTTTTTTGGGAGATCTTGGGTTTTTGTTTTGGATTCTTTGGGAAGGGAAGGAAGTTGGGAATTCAGAAGAGTTTTGGCACTTAGGAGTTTTTATAGTCTATGGAGGATGAGGGAGGTGTTAGGAACTTGGTGGTTGAAACAAACAACATGGGTTGTAGTTCTAGGCTTGGACATGGAGGGATAGGGAGCTTGTGGAGGTTCCCTGGGATTGGGAAGCCATATATGTTGTTCCTAGTTAGATGGGTGATAAATTTGATTGGGATGTTCGAGAGCATTTTGGGAGGAGGACAATGTTAGGTCCTTGTGATACTAGTTTATCCCCCATATTTTTATTGTTGTTCCCCATAAAATCCCACCATTGTTATTTTTGTGCCCTTACATTATTGTTGTTATGTAGGCCATAATTATATTTTGACCCTTTAGATTCCTCTAGATACCAAGGAAGTTTTTCCAATTAAATCATTCAAGAATTGTTCATTTATGTGATGTGAAGGGATGTTTCCCCCTCAAAGTGACTTATTATCTACTCCTTGATCTATCTTTTCTTATGTTTTTTGTGTTATTTTTGATCTAGATACATAACGTTTAGTATCAGAGCACTGGATCTTAGGGTTTCACTGCTTCAAACTGGTCATCGTGGAATTTTCACTATACCATTTTTTTTACGAAGCTTCAGACCGTGAAATTGATACCACATGAAGAAGAAATCTTGATGAACATGTGGTTACAATTTCAGACCTTGGTTTCCTATGTTTCAGAGATATGGTCTAAGGAAGTTATGGTTTTTGTATGCTACAAAATTCAATCTCAAAAAGGTATTCCGAGAAAAATCATCATAACTTTATCTTTGTACATCATATTTTAATTTCATAAAAAGTGATTGAAAGTGCACGAACTGCAATTTTTTTATATCAGCTTTAGCGCCAAAGGTTAAAACAATGACATGTGGTGTACCATACAATTTCTATTTACTGAGCTAGTCAATAATTAGGTCATCATGGGAGATTTGGCATAAATTCATCTTGAAGAATCCAATCTCGGTCTAAATAATGTTTTTAGAAAGAAAACATAGAGGGTTACCATTGGAGGCAATTTTAGACCTTGTGAGGCTAAAATCACATGGATACAATAGTTTCAAGGTTAACTTTATCAACAAGATCAAAATCAAGCTCTTAAAAGCTGTGTATTTTTAAATTTGCATAAATTTTGTTTGAAAAATTAGTTTGAAGTGATTCAAAGGGCATAGTGAAGCATAGATATAATTAATTGATTTCAAAATGTCTCCCTAGAAAAAAATTCTACACCCATCAAGCTCTCAGAAAGTTTTACTACTATTCATTTGTTTCCTTGTTCATTTCATTGTTTACTATTTTTAGTAGCTTTTTCGGGTCCTGAACTTCCAAAGCAATTTTGACCCCCTAAATGATGTTTTTTTGGGGTCCGCAATAGGCCTATAGTTGTAAACCTATAGCTACGGGCCCATGGAAAATTCATGGTACTCAGAGAGACCTTTCCAGCAAGATATCGTATGTGCCAAATGGAGACAATATGACCAAGTTATGACCCCAAGAAGTTGGTTGCCCAACTAACCCCAGCGGGGCCCACAAAATCTTGGTGTTACATCTTTTGGGGTTAGGGTTGTTAGCACCTAAATCCGCCTTAGGCTGAAAGAAGGAAAAATTCAGGGTAACCACAAGCCACGCTCAGTCTGGTAGCTAGCCCTACCAGAACAGGAGAGGGCTCTCTCCGAGTCACACTTAGTGAATAGATGAACGAAAAGGACTGAGATGACTTTCAAACGAACTATTTATCTTAGGCTAGTAAGTGAAAATGAATACAAGGAGTGATTTTTATGAATGACTGTGTTTCTGGGATGTTATGGGACCACTGGACCTCAATGAACAGAGAACTTAACATAAAGGCAAAGATTATTTCGTGAGGCAAGGTAGACAGAAAGCATATCAATTTAGTTTTAAGATATGGAGGAATGGAGAGATTAATTAAGAGGGTGAAAAGGGCATGGACAACATGAATCTTTTTCAACAGAAGAATGAAAACTTTACATGAAATTTTCCCACATGCAGGCAATAAAATTGAATTCTACCTAATCTCACTCAGAAAATTTCACTGGAAATGAATATGAAATGAACTATGAAACATAACAAGATACATATGAAACATAAGAGACACATTTTCTACATTCAAAACCACATGAATCCCATGAAACAGAGCTGTTGCCTTTCATTAATTCTCTGTAAAAATATACAGTGCAAAAACAAAGTTTCTTTCTCACAGTCTCCTAGAAGTTACAAGCCAACCAACCAATTGCTTTGTAAATCATTTGCATACAATATATAGAATGTGCCATGAAGAGATAGAACGCCCAAGGGTCACAAAATGAAGGTGGAGAGCCAAACATCAGCTACAGGTACAACACCACAAACATGAAAAATGGCTTGGCTGACCCTTTGCCTTCCTTTGCCACTTGGATATCTGACCATGTCAAAAAATTGAAGTGCATATGAGTGGGCCCACTTAAAAAAAGTCGGGAATCCTCCTCCTGTGCGTCATGCTCTTTTCCAGGTGACTTTTGGAGGGCTTCCTGGTGTCCAAATGTAGCAAAAGATAGCTTGTTGGAAAGGAAGTCGAGTCTACTTTCCAACCCAACTACAATTTTGCAATTTGGAGTTCATTTGCAATATCAAAAATCAAATCTCCCAAGACTGGTCGAAATGTGCCAAATGAGGCTGCCTAAAGGTAGAGTGTTGTTACAGTCAACATTTGAATGCCTTCCTCAACTCCAAATGGAGCTCATGATAGCTCATTGGAAATCTACTTGTCTTGCGTTATCATTTAGATCATCAAGCAATTCATTTGGCCAACCAAGATAGGAGAAAACTTTATTTTCCCGAGGTCGCTCCAGAGGTGCATCAATTCTCCCGAGGTAATTGTATTTTTGACATTTCTTCAAAACCATGACACCTGTGTAAAAAGTGAAGGTGGTTTTTCTTCCTTGGTCTGTTATGGACAACAACCTCTCTCCGTTTTCCCAAATTCATCTTTTATTGCTCAAAAACATCATTTGAGTGAAACATATCCTGATGTGTGGGACAAGGGATTTGTCGAAATGAAGCGAAATGAAGGGGATAGGGAGCTTCTAAATTCTTGAGGAAATTTTGGGAAGTATGTAGGGATGTTAGGAAATAGGGGAAAGTGGAATCTCAGAAATTGAGTGAGGGGAAGGGGTCAAAAAAGGAAAAACACAGGCCCAACCATAGAAAATTGCCAGGTTGTAGCAAGAAACTAGGGTTTGTGCGAAAATGAGGAATTTGGGGGATCTCAGTGATGGGAAGAGTTTGATAAGGTACATTATGGATGGGGGAAGGTGTATGAATATCAGGATACAATTTTTTCTGATGATTTGACCATCCAAGAGAAATTAGCTTCAAAGCCCTAGGAGAGGGAAATGAACCTTGCCTAGGCGCAACTGAAGCATGAACAAGGTGTGAAATGACCCAATGGAACTTGAAATGATAATGACAACCCTTTGAATGATGGTAGACCCAGATGAATAGTGACATAGACCGACATCTAGACAACTTTGAAAGGAGTGAAAGCAAACCCTAGACTTAATGCCTAGTGACCAAATTTTGCTTGAAGACTCACTGAAATGACAAAATTTGACCTTGACACCTTAAAATCAATTGCGTAAGAGCATGTTCGATCACTGGAGGAAGGCTGCAAAGATTGAAACTAAAAAGTGATATGCATCGTACCCTCTGCATTGAGCTTTCAGTATGGTCCCGTTTTGACCATTTATGAGCAGTTTTCAGTGGAGAACTTCTGGGAGATGATGAAATCAGTTGACCTTGTTCCTTTAGGCAGTGAAGCAACACTTTTAGGGACTTAGGAGCCCTCAGTTTATGGACATTTATGATTGGGGTTGAAGTGCCCAAAAATGTCTATAA